>CACSLK010023397.1:1668359-1689199 GCA_902706635.1 Striga hermonthica
CTGCGCGTAGGTTTATGTTGAATGTTTGTCTGTGATTTGTGCATATCGAGATCCTCATGGGTTCCAGCAACAGAGAGTCAGCATATTAGTACAATGAGATTACTAGCATGAGATACAGATATGAACAGTTATACCATTTACATCGACGTCGCAAGTGTTATGGCCAGGTGTTGCATGCAGGCGTGCCGCACTCACTAGATGAGGAGCAAGTGTGTCGCATTGCAAAGTGTCGCAAACGATGTGCCGCATCATCGAGTGGGTGTTCACGACAGGTGGTTACCGAGATTACTAGTTATCCTCACTTGTACAAGTACGTATCTCTGAAGTCTCCCATGTGTACAATAATGACTTGGGTCTTACAACTGAAGTCTACACCGAAGATCGAAAATCAGCCATGAGGTGATGTTCAGTATGCTCAAGAATTATCTCTTGAGTATTGAGTTTAATCAGTGAAACACCTTTAATCAGAAAGGTTTCCATATTCTAGCCAGTATTAATCGACAATTCACCCAGTCGCTGTGAATTGGCGATTCTTTAGTTAAAAGCAGAATCATGAGCAGAGACTAGAGCTCAGTGTTTAAACATTGAGTTATAGTATATGCCATCAAGTTTAGCATAAGCTCTGAGTTAAGCTTGTACATTCAATTTTAGTATTTCAGAAGACGGAAATAGTTTAAGGGGGATAGATTATAACGCCCCAGTTTTTATTAATAAGGGAAAAATACTAGCTTCCGAGTATGTAACGCCCCACTTTTAATAGACGAAATTCAAAATAAATTTTTCAAAATATATTTCATTACTAATTGAGGCGTTACTCATTGTCAAAAGAAATTTCCAATAATCAACATTAATCGCAATTCTCAATCATCAATCATCATTCCTCATTTAAACAGTCATAAATCCTCAAAAGGAACTAAGGAGAATCTCCTTAACAATAATTCAATTCTCAATAATCCAAAATCCATTATTCCAAAACACAATAATATCATAAGACAATTCAATAGGCGGAAGCAACATTCAATTATAGACCACCACTCGCCTCCCTCTGTCGTGCCCGCAATACTAACATGCATCCATGAAGAGCAGGTGGGGATGAGCACAAGAGGAACAGTAGTGCTCACCGCTATGCAATAAATGTTAATGACAATAATCAACAATAATCAGTAATCGAAAGGTATGGTCTAAGCATGTATACGAATCATTATTCTATCCCATCTCCCATCTCCCATCAATAATCAATAATCAAACTTATGTGCACACCTATATCAATAGACTAATGATGACTATATATCGAATGCCTCCCGGACTTACATCGAGTGCCAGCCAGTAGGAGTTAACCCCGTCGGCCGAGCACCGCCCTGACTTACAACGGAGAACCGACCGAGCACCGCCCTGGTCTCATAATCCCGACCGAGAACCGCTCTGGTCATGCCTCGACTGAGCACGGCCCTGGTCTCACAGGCGCATAGGGGAGATTACCCTAACGGGGTGCATTCTATAAATACGGGGAAAATCGTTCAACGGCCGGTACAACTCACATCGAAGGTTACATGGCCCACATGCATACTTTGATCATACCAGAAAATAAACAGTAATAACATTTAATGCATAGTCATATTTTCAAATTAAACCCACCAGGTGTCGAATGATAAAGCAAATAACCGGAAAGTTGTAGTGGTTGAGACACTGCTCATCAGACATCTACATAAGTGAATACAGTCCCATAAGCAACTATCTTGACTCTTACATAGATAACGAGAATTATACTTAGTCAAATCACATCGACTAAGAAACTCGTGGAAGTTGTGGAGTTGGACATTAGGACGACTCCTAGACTCGACCAACCAATTATTAAATCATATAACAACATAAAATAAAGGTTAAACACAAATACAGGGTCAACAGGACATGGGTTCGCGATCAAGGTCAACCGATGCCAAAAACGTTTAAAAATGACTATTCAAAATTATAAGAATGGGACCATAAGGAGTTAAACTTGTACTTTTAAATTCAAAATTTTAAAGCATATATAAGACTTAAAAATACACATTTACACCAAAGAGAAATCCTTAAACATGCTCCTAATCATTTTAAATAATTTAAGCAAAATCTGACCAGAAATTGAATTAAATTATTGAAAATAACTACAGTCCGAATTTAACTTTGAAATTTTTACAGCAGCAAGATATCATACAGAATAGCAACATATCCATAAATTAGCCAATTCGGACAAGAACTCAATTTTATATGAATTTATTATGAAAGAGTCCGAAAACAGTTTTCGAGTTTTGACGAGGCTACAAGCCATATAAAAATCTCAAATTTTAACTACAAGCAATATAACAGCAATATAACCACATATCACAAAATTAGATTTTTGGAGAAATACACGAATTATATTGATTTTAGCAAAAATCGACTGCAACATGATTTTAAAAAATTCATAACTCGCATTATACACATCGAAAAGACGCAAGGCCAAAGCCATTGCGTCAAGGACATTCCTAAGTCCAATAATCCACAACACTTCCACGGAAAAATACTACATAACCTCAGTTCTACAATTTTTAATTGTAACGGCAATCACTTTGATATCCAAATTGCAAATAACTCATAATATGGTTCGATAAAAATACCCAAGGCATGTAATCAACTTCATAATTTATTCGTCAGCAATTAACATGTAACATATCACAACAATACAATCACATATTAAAATCAACAATTAACTATTAAAATATGAACCCTAACAACGAGATATTTCTAAAACCGGAACACATGAAAAACGAAAAGGGAATCGTATATCGGTACCGTTCTCGGGATTAATACGCGACGAAGAACAAAATGATGGCCGAGACGGGTTATTTAGAGTCCGGGAGTACGCTCGTCGGAGTCAAAAATAACGGCTTGCCGGGGTGGCTTGTTAGGCAAACGGACACGGCCGGCTAGGACCTCACGATGACCAGGAAGGCACCGGAACAACCGCTGATGGTCCGGCGATGGACAACGGAGTGGGGAAGCTCGCCGGAGATGGTGGCAGAAATTGGTTAACTTGCTTGCGCCGGAGATGTTGATCGCAAGCAGGGGCTGCGCGAACAAGGAACAGAGGGTGGCGAAGGTGCTGCTTGCGGACTCCGACAGCAGGTGATGGTCGCGGAGGTGCACGGAGGTCGGGGTTCACTGGTTCGCCGGCGTTGGACAGAAGCGAACGGTGATGATGATGGTGCTGGCCCGACGGGATGAAGAAGAAGGCCTGCTACGTGATTATGGGATAGCCGGCGATGGACATCGTCTGACCTCGCCTTTACGGCGGCAATGGGCTGACAGAGGCGGTGATCACACCCGGCGAACAAAACAGCGGGCTTCTCAGAGTTGCAGGCTTCAGCGATTAGCGATGGCGATGATGAAGTCCTGATGATGGTGACGATTGCAAGAAGATGGAGGGATGGTGATGATGATGATGGTGAGTGATCGGTAAACAAGGGATGAAGATCGGATGATGGGGAGAACAAAACGAACGAGAGAAAGAAATCTCTCTTTTCTATTGTTGAGGGTCGACAAACGGAAAAAGAAAAAGCTGCGGGACGACTTATGTTGCTTAGGCTTTTATTTGGGCCTAGGTAATTGGGTTGAGTTTTTATCTCAATTGGGCTGATAGTCTTTTTTTTTAATTCATTTAGGCCGGATTTAAAAATCAAATGGGCTGAAAATGTTATGCCAACAATGGGCCAAAAATTATTACTACCATTGGGCTGGAAATGATAGTAAAAGGGTCAAAGGTGGGTCGAAATTAAATCTGAGTCGATTATAATTATCCGAAAAGACCAAAAATCTTCTCGATAGATTGGGCCGAGTATCAAGTTCCAGACTCATTCGAAAAGACGGCTCGGAAAATAAAATATGACGACTGGGAAATTAAAATAATTAAACAAGCAATATATATATATATATATATATATCATCACATAATAATATACTCAATTAGACAAATAATGACATTTAAACATAATAATAATAATAATAATAATAATAATAATAATAATAATAATAATAATAATAATAATAATAATAATAATAATAACAATAATAATAATAATAATACAATATTAATATTTCCGAAATATCCGAAAAAATCCATAATTCAAACGGATTATATTCGGTTCACGCAATTAAACCGAAATCGACTAACGATGAACGTTTTTCGATAAAACGATCGAGTACTCCAACCTCTATTTAAGCTGACATCGCGACTAGTAAAATAAATATAATCTCATAAGTAATATTTAATAAATAAAATATTCATAGAAATTCTATAATGGAACGGGGCGTTACCATCTATCCTCCTTAAAACATTTCCGTCCTCGGAAATACGAAAGAACACGCATCTAAAGAAAAACGACATACTAGAAAATCATACTGTAACACCCCGCCTAATTATTTCTAGAATTTATAAAATCAGAGTAAAATTTTTTTCTTTTTATTTTCGAAAAACTCTTAAACTTTATTTTCGAAAATACTCATACTAACTTGCGGGATGCTACTAACTTAAACTCTTTCTCATGCAGACGTAAATAAATACATGCAACCTAATCAAATCCGTTATATAAAGGTACCACGGAGATAAAGGCATTATACATGCATAAGTCTGATAATCTCATAATACATACTAAGTCTGAAATGTGCGGAAGCTGAAACATAATATGTCTACGCATAGTAATGATAGTACATGTTCAATAAATGACATGCAAATGCGTTACAAAAAGACTGCTAATGACCATGACCACCACTGAAATCTCACGCGCCACGCGCCGCCCCGTCACCTGAAAAACGTAGTGGGGGCGTGAGCAAAACCGCTATGCTCCGCAAAGACCAGTACTTAATTATATAGCATCGTTAATAACAATATCATGACTTTAAGTATATAAGAACTGATCTGAACTGAAACTGTAACTAGGGCATCTGGTGGTCATAAAGACCCTGGGCTTAAAAGCCAATCATGTGCACACTCCGGGGGATCATTAAGGCCAATTAAGGCCTCCCTCAGAATCACGGGGGATCATAAAGGCCCGCCACGGCCTCCCTCATGATGAACTAATTATTTCTCATACATACCTCGGACACGGTACGGAAATTAAAGATGATGTATAACCAGTACGTGACCCCCACCTGATAAACTGGTACTGCTAGGCAAGTGCTGACTGACTGGTAGCTGTCGGAGGCTCGACTCTTCTTAAGCTACATAAATATTTGAGCAAAATGTACTAAGTTCTAAGCTCAAATAAAAACTTGATTCTTATTATTAATAAATCTTACTCGGTTCTCTCGCTCGATTAAAATATCATTTAATCTGGATTTAGATGCTTTGAGCTATTCTGAAAAGATTTGCTGACTTTGAGGCATTCTAGAGTCCTCTGAAATATTTCTAAGTCTGGTCTGCTTGTTTGATTTATCTGATCTAACTTATCTGACTGATCTGATCTAACTTATCTGACTGGGTGCAACTCGACTTAATCGTGGTCCGGGTGCATACGCACGGACACGACATCAGCCGACGCACAACTTTTCTACTCGGATCTAGCGTTCATCCGGACTGACCGAAAAAGGCCAAGCTAGGGTTCTCTACTCAACCGGCTATCTTTCTCGGTTCAAGTCAAAAACTCAAACTTTAAGTTCAACTCGATTTCTAGTGATTTTAGCCAAGTCTCAACCGGACAAATTCTAGGGTTTTCACCAAAGCAGCTAAAGTCTCGAATTTGTAGGCATACCAAACGACCTCTAAAAATTATGAAATTTAAACCACGACATATTCAACATTTATAAGATTTTTCGTGAAAGTTGCATCGAATTCCGAGGTCTTATCATATTTCTCATAAATCGGGCAGTTCAGCTACATATTCAAAAATCCAGTTAACATACTAAACGAGCACCAAAAATTACGAAATTAAAACCTAGGCCTCAAGTCAGCTATACGAATTTTATCACTCTAGTTTCGCATTTTTCCGGGCAGCAACCAATATTTACGGAATTTAATGTCATTTAAGCCGATAAATTCACCATAAATCTTATAATGCTCGAAATCACCTCCCGTAAATTTTAAAATTCATCTAAATATTCGATTAAGCTCATGGAGTAAGGTTTAAGCCGATATACCTCTCGAAAAGATCATATCGGAAGATCGAAACTTGATAAAGACTAAGAAAATGGGTCGGTTATTTGAAAAACGGATCGGGAAACAAGTTCGGGCCAGTTTTGAGGCGCTGGACTCGGATCTGGGCTGCTGGGATGCTGTCCGGGTCAGACCTGAGGTCAGGTGGTCGGTTCGGGGCTGAAATCCGAGCTCGGGCGCGCGTGGAGGCGATGTGGTGGTTGGCCCGCGAATGTACGAACACCGGCCACTGTTGGACGCATGAATAGGAGCTGCAGCAACAAGTCTTCACGCGTGAGGTTGGGGTCGGGTTCGAGGTCGTGTTGTTGGGGTCGTCGCCGGCGCAGTTGTGGGCTCACCGGAAGAGCTGGGAGCGACGGCGCGCGTAGGGGAGCTGCAGGCTGCGGGCTGCGGGCCTTTCGCGTGGATGGGGGCTGGAAGTGGTTGCGACTCGGCTTGCTACAGGTATGCCAGAAATGGAGGCTGTGAACTGCTGTGAGCTGCGGGTTTGGCCGGAGGACGCGCGAAGGTGAGCTACTCGTCGATTGCCGGAAAAACGGGGCTGGAGGTCGCTGTTGCAGGCTGAGCGGGTCGCAGGCCCGAGGTGAGGAACTTGGGCTGTGAAGGAGGAGCTTGGTCGCCGGAGATGGTGGCTGCGTGAAGGTCTCCGGCGGCGGTTCGCCGGAGCAAGGAGCTCGCCGGATTTGTGCAAGAAAGTGGATATGGAGAAAGAACACTACTTTTTGTTGGTGTTTGGAGGTAGATCTTTGGATTTTAAGGCTAGATTCTTGAACAAGCTAAGACATGGTGTGGATTTTTGGACTAGATCTTTGAAAATGAAGGTGTTCTTTGCTTGAGTCTTGAAATGAAAGTGGAAGACAATGAATAGTAATTTGGGGGCTAGGGTTTGTGTTGGTATGTTGGGAGACATGGGGACATGGTATTTATAGGAGGGTGGGTAGCTTAGGGTTTTGTAGAAATTGGGCTTAAAAATCGGGCCTAATAGATTGGGCTCAATTTTAACGACTTGGGCTCGGATAAATAATTGCTATCAGGTTCGATTATTAAAATACTACTTGGGCTTAATAATAAATAAATTATGCAATTAATATTAATAATTCTCCGCATAATTAAAATAATACTAATTTCGATAAATAAGTCGAGCTACTAATATATTTTTTTTTTGTTCGGGGTGTTACAATCTATCCTCCTTAAAACATTTCCGTCCCCGGAAATGACAAAACTAAACATAAGGCCAACTCGACTAAAACTAGAAACTGAAAATACATAATACGATACTACTAATCAGAACTGGAAATCTGGATAGCGAGCTCGAATCTCCTCCTCTCGCTCCCACGTGGCCTCGGCCTCGCTGTGGTGAGTCCACTGGACTCGAACGAGAGCTACATCTCTGCTCCTCAGCTGCTGAACCTTTCGGTCCAGAATAGCAAACGGCTGCACCTCGTACGTCAGGTCCTGCCCGACGTCAAGCTCACTGTAACTCAACACGTGCGCTGGATCATATACGTAATCCTTCAGCATCGAAACGTGGAAGACGTTGTGCACACCTGAAAGCTCAGGTGGCAACGCCAACCGGTATGCGGCCTCACCCACTCGCTCGAGGATCTCGAATGGGCCTAAGAAACGGGGCTGCAGCTTCCCCCTCTTCCCGAAGCGAACCACGCCTCTCAAAGGCGTGATCTTCAGGAATGCCTTATCTCCCTTCTCGAACTGGATATCTCGTCTACGCTGGTTAGCGTAACGCTTCTGTCGATCCTGTGCCACCTTCATCCGCTCACGTATCAAGGCGACCTTCTCCACTGTGTCCTCGATCAGCTTCGGACCGAGAACCTGCCGTTCGCCGACCTCATCCCAATAAAGGGGTGATCGGCACTTGCGACCGTACAACGCCTCGTACGGTGCCATCCTGATCGACGCCTGATAACTGTTGTTGTATGCGAACTCCATCAACGGCAACAACTCCTCCCATGAACTACCACGGTCCAGAACACATGCTCGAAGCATGTCCTCGAGTGTCTGGATGGTCCGCTCCAACTGCCCGTCGGTCTGCGGGTGGAAAGCGGTGCTGAACCTCAAGTGTGTCCCCACGGCCTCGCTGAGGCTCTTCCAGAACTGACTGGTAAAACGGGGATCTCGATCTCACACTATGACCTTGGCGACTCCATGAAGTCGCACTACCCCGCGAATATAGATCGTCGCGAGCTGGTCCATGGACATCGTCATCCGCACGGGCAAGAAACGAGCCGTCTTCGTCAGTCGGTCCACAACTACCCAAACCGCATCATGCTGCTCCCTCGATTTGGGTAGTCCCGTAACGAAATCCATGGTAAGCTCTTCCCACTTCCACAGTGGGATCTCCAAGGGCTGCACTAAACCCGGTGGAAACTTGTGCTCGGCTTTCACCTGCTGGCAAACCAAGCACTTCTTCACAAACTCATCAACATCTCTCTTCATGCCCCTCCACCAAAACGACCCTTTCAGGTCGTGGTACATCTTGGTGCTGCCGGGGTGCGCCAAATAGGGTGCACTGTGAGCCTCAGTCAAGATCTCCTTCCTCAGGGCCTCGACATTCGGCACAACGAGCCTTCCCTTATACTCCAAGGCACCATCCGCGCCTCGGTAAAACGCGATCCTCAAATGCTCCTCGTGCTGGGCTGTGCTCCTCGAGTAGACCAAAATGTCATCTATGAAGACGATGACAAACTGGTCCAAGAATGGGTGGAAGACACGGTTCATGAGATCCATGAATACCGCCGGCGCATTGGTCAAGCCGAACGGCATCATGAAAAACTTATAGTGACTGTATCGGGTACGAAACGCGGTCTTCGCCACGTCAGACTCCCGAATCCTCAACTGATGGTAACCCGAACGAAGATCTATCTGGGAAAACACCGGGCACCTCTCAGCTGGTCGAATAAGTCCTCTATACTGGGGAGTGGATACTTGTTCTTCACCGTCAACCGGTTCAAGTCCCGGTAGTCGATGCACATGCGCAGTGTCCCGTCCTTCTTCTTCACAAAGAGGACAGGTGCTCCCCAAGGTGAAACGCTCGGCCGGATGAAGCCGAGACCCAACAACTCCTGAATCTGAGCCTTCAACTCCTGAAGCTCTTTTGGCGCCATACGATACGGCGCTTTCGACACTGGCCCAGCTCCAGGCAACAGGTCGATCGTGAACTCCACCTGACGACTAGGTGGTCCTCCTGGTAGCTGATCCGGAAAGACGTCCACAAAATCTCTCACTATGGGTAAATCTCCGGGCATGCGCTCCTCCGAAGGTTCCCCGAGTATAGTGACTAGATAGCCCTGACAATCCTCCCTCTGTAGGCACTTAGTCGCCTTCGCCATGGAAGTGATATGCGGTAAAGTCCTCGTCCTCGTCCCGAAGAATGTGATGTGGTCTCCATCGGCTAAGTGCAATGTCACCTCTCTATCACGGCAACGGATGTCTGCGTGATATCTCTCCAACCAATCCATGCCGAGAATAAGATCAAAGTCCCTCATCTCGATCACGAATGCTTCTACCTCTAGAGTTCTGCCTCCAATACACATGCTAAGGTTCTTGGCCAGGGAACTCGTGACTATCTTTCTCCCCGAAGCTAGGCTGATCTCGAGGGGGTCGACGTCACTCACACCCTGGACCCCTATGGCCTCTGACACTTGGTCGAGACAAACGAATGTGTCGCCCCGGTATCGAACAAAGCAAAGACATGTACATCGAGTAAAGAGAGCATGCCAGACATGGTACCTGGCTGCTCGGCGGCCTGCTCCTGGTCAAGAGCGTAAATGCGGGCAGGTGCACCTCGAGGTGGGTGCTGAGCTGGCTGTCTCGGTGCTGGCTGTCTATGAGCTGGCGGTCTCTGGCCCTGCTGGGGCTGTGGGCGATCTGGGCAGTCTGCGATCCTTTGTCCGGGCCTGCGGCAACAATAGCAAATGTCCTGCCCAGCCAGGCACTCTCCCCGGTGGACGCTCTGACAAGTAGCGCAAATAGCTGGGGGCTGCGGGACCGGAGGTGCTGCCTGAGCTGGGGCTCCTGGTCGACGGTTCCTCCCATCGTCGCGACCTCTCCACTTCCTCTTGTGTCGGTGCTGCGCCTGCTGAGGTGGCGCTGGCAGGGCTGGCTGGATGGCAGCTGGCTGTCTGGCTAGTGGTGCCACTTGAGCTAGTGGTTGTGCAGGAGTGTATAGCAACTGGGATGCCTTAATATGCTGAGCTCGCTCAACGGTCTCAGCATAAGTCAAATAGCCATGGCTGGCTACGAGCACTCGAAGGTCTCTGGTCAGGCCATTGCGGAAACGGGAGGCCTTCTTGTCGTTGGTGTCCACAAGATGGCGTGCAAAGGTGCTCTTACGAGCGAACTCCCGCTCGTACTCCTCAACCGAGCGGTCTCCCTGAAGCAAGTCATAGAACTCTCGCTCCATCCTCTCGCGAAAGTGGCGAGGGTAGTACTTGGCCTCCAAAATCCCCTTAAGCTGATCCCAAGTCAGCTGGTCTAGCTCGTTAGCTGTCCTGAGACGCCAGTAATCGTCCCACCAGTCTCCGGCAGCACCCTCTATCTGAAACTCAGCACAAGAGACCATGTGCTGGTCGGATATGCCCATCATCTGGAAAATACGATCCATCTTGCTGATCCAGTCTCCTACGGCCAACGGGCCCTCCTCTCTAGTGAAGACCGGAGGGGCGTAAGTCCGGAACTGGGCTGCGACTACTGACTGATCCCGCTCTGCGGGTGGAGCTCTACGGGGCGGCATTCTGAATAGCCAAATAACAACTTGATTAGTATAGCCAATTAATAAATAGCTACACTACTTGACGAATTTAAGTAATTTACCGAAAACACCTAGCTTGGCTAGAGTTCCAGTTTATGCTTAACTCTACTGATTCTAGTTCGAATTCTGATATAGTCTAGAGTTGGACTTAGAAAAACTTTCTAGAATTCTGTCTAGAGTCCTCTTTCTAGTCGGAGGATAGATGGCCCCTAAGGTTTCTTACTATATTCTCATGCACTTGCAAAAATTTAAAACTTAGGTGACTTACCTCGGGGTCGGCGCGGCGTGAGCGTGGCGTGGTCATGCTTTTCTAAACTTTTTAAGTATACAGAACCACAAAGTGGCTCTGATACCAACTGTAACACCCTGCCTAATTATTTCTAGAATTTATAAAATCAGAGTAAAATTTTTTGCTTTTTATTTTCGAAAAACTCTTAAACTTTAGTTTCGAAAATACTCATACTAACTTGCGGGATGCTACTAACTTAAACTCTTTCTCATGCAGACGTAAATAAATACATGCAACCTAATCAAATCCGTTATATAAAGGTACCACGGAGATAAAGGCATTATACGTGCATAAGTGTGATAATCTCATAATACATACTAAGTTTGAAATGTGCGGAAGCTGAAACATAATATGTCTACGCATAGTAATGATAGTACATGTTCAATAAATGACATGCAGATGCGTTACAAAAAGACTGCTAATGACCATGACCACCACTGAAATCTCACGCGCCACGCGCCGCTCCGTCACCTGAAAAACGTAGTGGGGGCGTGAGCAAAACCGCTATGCTCCGCAAAGACCAGTACTTAATTATATAGCTTCGTTAATAACAATATCATGACTTTAAGTATATAAGAACTGATCTGAAATGAAACTGTAACTAGGGCATCTGGTGGTCATAAAGACCCTGGGCTTAAAAGCCAATCATGTGCACACTCCGGGGGATCATTAAGGCCAATTAAGGCCTCCCTCAGAATCACGGGGGATCATTAAGGCCCGCCACGGCCTCCCTCATGATGAACTAATTATTTCTCATACATACCTCGGACACGGTACGGAAATTAAAGATGATGTATAACCAGTACGTGACCCCCACCTGATAAACTGCTACTGCTAGGCAAGTGCTGACTGACTGGTAGCTGTCGGAGGCTCGACTCTCCTTAAGCTACATAAATATTTGAGCAAAATGTACTAAGTACTAAGCTCAAATAAAAACTTGATTCTTATTATTAATAAATCTTACTCGGTTCTCTCGCTCGATTAAAATATCATTTAATCTGGATTTAGATGCTTTGAGCTATTCTGAAAAGATTTGCTGACGTTGAGGCATTCTAGAGTTCTCTGAAATATTTCTAAGTCTGGTCTGCTTGTCTGATTTATCCGATCTAACTTATCTGACTAATCTGATCTAACTTATCTGACTGGGTGCAACTGGACTTAATCGTGGTCTGGGTGCATACGCACGAACACGACATCAGCCGACGCACAACTTTTCTACTCGGATCTAGCGTTCATCCGGACTGACCGAAAAAGGCCAAGCTAGGGTTCTCTACTCAACCGGCTATCTTTCTCGGTTCAAGTCAAAAACTCAAACTTTAAGTTCAACTCGATTTCTAGTGATTTTAGCCAAGTCTCAACCGGATAAATTCTAGGGTTTTCACCAAAGCAGCTAAAGTCTCGAATTTGTAGGCATACCAAACGACCTCTAAAAATTATGAAATTTAAACCACGACATATTCAGCATTTATAGGATTTTTCGTGAAAGTTGCATCGAATTCCGAGGTCTTATCATATTTCTCATAAATCGGGCATTTCAGCTACATATTCAAAAATCCAGTTAACATACTAAACGAGCACCAAAAATTACGAAATTAAAACCTAGGCCTCAAGTCAGCTATACGAATTTTATCACAATAGTTTCGCATTTTTCCGGGCAGCAACCAATATTTACGGAATTTAATGTCATTTAAGCCGATAAATTCACCATAAATCTTATAATGCTCGAAATCACCTCCCGTAAATTTTAAAATTCATCTAAATATTCGATTAAGCTCATGAGGTAAGGTTTAAGCCGATATACCTCTCGAAAAGATCAAATCGGAAGATCGGAACTTGATAAAGACTATGAAAATGGGTCGGCTATTTGAAAAACGGATCGGGCAACAAGTTCGGGCCAGTTTTGAGGCGCCGGACTCGGATCTGGGCTGCTGGGATGCTGTCCGGGTCGGACCTGAGGTCAGGTGGTCGGTTCGGGGCTGAAATCCGAGCTCGGGCGCGCGTGGAGGCGATGTGGTGGTTGGCCCGCGAATGTACGAACACCGGCCACTGTTGGACGCGTGAATAGGAGCTGCAGCAACAAGTCTTCACGCGTGAGGTTGGGGTCGGGTTCGAGGTCGTGCTGTTGGGGTCGTCGCCGGCGCAGTTGTGGGCTCACCGGAAGAGCCGGGAGCGACGGCGCGCGTAGGGGAGCTGCAGGCTGCGGGCTGCGGGCCTTTCGCGTGGATGGGGGCGGGAAGTGGTTGCGACTCGGCTTGCTACAGGTACGCCAGAAATGGAGGCTGTGAACTGCTGTGAGCTGCGGGTTTGGCCGGAGGACGCGCGGAGGTGAGCTACTCGTCGATTGTCGAAAAAACGGGGCTGGAGGTCGCTGTTGCGGGCTGAGCGGGTCGCAGGCCCGAGGTGAGGAACTTGGGCTGTGAAGGAGGAGCTTGGTCGCCAGAGATGGTGGCTGCGTGAAGGTCTCCGGCGGCGGTTCGCCGGAGCAAGGAGCTCGCCGGATTTGTGCAATAAAGTGGATATGGAAAAAGAACACTACTTTTTCTTGGTGTTTGGAGGTAGATCTTTAGATTTTAAGGCTAGATTCTTGAACAAGCTAAGACATGGTGTGGATTTTTGGACTAAATCTTTGAAAATGAAGGTGTTCTTTGCTTGAGTCTTGAAATGAAAGTGGAAGACAATGAATAGTAATTTGGGGGCTAGGGTTTGTGTTGGTATGTTGGGAGACATGGGGACATGGTATTTATAGGAGGGTGGGTAGCTTAGGCTTTTGTAGAAATTGGGCTTAAAAATCGGGCCTAATAGATTGGGCTCAATTTTCACGACTTGGGCTCGGATAAATAATTGCTACTAGGCTCGATTATTAAAATACTACTTGGGCTTAATAATAATAAATTATGCAATTAATATTAATAATTCTCCGCATAATTAAAATAATACTAATATCGATAAATAAGTCGAGCTACTAATATATTTTTTTTTGTTCGGGGTGTTACACATACACTCAGGTACAGGACTCAATATGACTTGCCCTATGCTCATATGTTTGCCTTATTGCATGGGAGGGTGATCAATCCTGCCCGAGCTCAGGCGCACATCCTCTTGCAAGGGACCCAGTCCGTGAGTATGAACAATTAACTCTGTACCTAACAACACACAAGACCTCAACAGTTCGTTCGGTGTATTGCCAGCGTACTCCGACTACCTCACCAACAAGGTGGACGAGTCTCGTGCCCGTCATACTGATAACTTGCTCACGATTTTATCATGGACTGTGTGTCTCCATCAAAGACTATGAAACGGTATACAGCACACCCAGATGCTCATACTCACACGATATTGCCTCCACGAGTCGAACGCAGCCCTTATGTGAAAACATAAGGATTGGCCAATAGCAATACGACATTCCCAATTTGCCCACTCTAGAAACTCTCAAATAAGACATAGGGACTCATTAACTACCCTCCTTTATCAGAAATCATCTATTAAGGATTTACACACATTTAGTGGGACTTGGAGCTCTCGGTTCAAGGTTCAAATGTAAGGGGATCAAATGGACAACCAAGTATTCTTGCATGAAACGGTTTCAATAGTTCAGGATAAACATTGATGGTTGGCCGGACACGCTAGCCTGGGGAGTTCGTGCGTACGGTGATGGCGGCTGCAGTTCGCATACGAGTCAACGGTCGGCCGCGCGCAAGCCTCCCGTCTCTCAGCATGGTCGTGCGTGCTCGGCCACCACTTCGTGTGGCTACACCCAGCAGAGCCAGCGTTCGGTTCAAGGTTTCACAAGTAGGTTACAATCTTAAATCACCAAAAAGAGATGATTTTATAAATTAACGAGAATTTTGGGTCCAATAAATATTTCAGTCGTTTCATAATTTTAAAGGTTTCAAAAGTCTCAAAGATAGCAAGGGCATGTTCGAGCTCCAAGTCCACCGGCTTCTCAAAATGACTCACTCTAATACGTGAAGGGATCAATGATTGAGATAGAAGAGAATTCTCAAAGAGATTCTAACACGGTTACTCAGTCGGGAATAATCCCAAATCAGCAGTTCCTGCCGAGAGATACAATAACTGGCTCGCCTCGATTTTTCTGACTATCAGCGTCTGTCTTCACGTTAGCTCCCTCACTCTGAAAGAAGTAAAAGAACGAGATTTCCTAAGGACTACGATGAACAGAATTAAAACTAAGAGGGTTCTGCACCTCACGATGTGCTTGCTCCGGACTCTACTATCCTCCTTAAAAGATTTCTGCATAATCTGTTAAGGTGAAAGAAACACTCCTTGATATGAGTCAAATCACTCCATCTGGAGTTCTACGCCAGGAAGGGAAGATCAAACTAAATTATCAAAACACAAAAATTGGCTAAAGAAAGAAGCTTCAGGCATAATTCAAAGTTGTTTATCATACAAAACACCAAGGGTTTGCAAAATTCTAAAAGAAGACAAAATTCCAAAAATGGAACAAAGTTGCCTTGCATCCACGAGTCTACGATTCACCACCTCATTCATCGGTTCAAGCCATTCTCGGTAAGTCCTGCTGCTGCAAGGTAATCGCTCACGGCTTAATATACTGAAGAGAATTTTCGCTGCCTTTGACTGGATTCTAATCATGCATCTAATGGTCCTATCGACAACGGTTACAGACTCCTGAATATCCAAATAGCTGGGACTCCTTCGGTCATCTGCTTCTTTCATTTAAGCCTTCTCCTTTCGAGATGGCATTGTGAATGGTCCTCTCTTGAGGACAGCAAGTCTTATAGAAAGAGCACGACTATAAACAGAATTTAACTCGATAACATTATATCAAATTTCAAAACAAATAATTTCTCAAGTCGGAACTTAACTCTATACAACTAGAGTTCGAGTTCATACAACTATGTTCACACTCATCTAAAGTTCAAGAACGTTTAAAAGCAGGAGGATAAATTCCTAATCCCCGATTTCATTTCAATAATCATTATTCAAGCTATGCACAGTAATATCAAAATCATTCAGAACTCATACCTGAGCTGGCGGGCACGACGAGAGCGAGTGGTCATAACTTAGGGTCAAGCACATAATCATATAATTCACCTTAACCAGTCTACAAAAACGTAGACGACTCTGATACCAAACTGTAACGCCCCACTTTTAATAGACGAAATTCAGAATAAATTTTTTAAAATTTATTTCATTACTAATTGAGGCGTTACTCATTTTCAAAAGCAATTTCCAATAATCAACATTAATCGCAATTCTCAATCATAAATCATCATTCCTCATTTAAACAATCATAAATCTTCAAAAGGAACTAAGGAGAATCTCCTTAACAATAATTCAATTCTCAATAATCCAGAATCCATTATTCCAAAACACAATAATATCGTAAGACAATTCAATAGGCGGAAGCAACATTCAATTATAGACCACCACTCGCCTCCCTCTGTCGTGCCCGCAATACTAACCTGCATCCATGAAGAGCAGGTTGGGATGAGCACAAGAGGAACAGTAGTGCTCACCTATATGCAATAAATGTTAATGGCAATAATCAACAATAATCAGTAATCGAAAGGTATGGTCTCAGCATGTATACGAATCATTATTCAATCCCATCTTCCATCTCCCATCAATAATCAATAATCAAACTCATGTGCGCACATATATCAATAGACTACTACTGACTATATATCGAATGCTTCCCAGACTTACATCGAGTGCCATCCAGTAGGAGTTACCCCCGTCGGTCGAGCACCGCCCTGACTCACAACGGGGAATCGACCGAGCACCGCCCTGGTCTCATAATCCCGACCGAGCACTGCCCTAGTCTCATGCCTCGACCAAGCACGACCCTGGTCTCACAGGCGCATAGGGAGGATTACCCTAACGGGGTCCGTTCTATAACTACGGGGATAACCGTTCGACGGCCGGTACAACTCACATCGAAGGTTACATGGACCACATGCATACTTTCATCATACCAGAAAATAAACAGTAATAACATTTAATGCATAGTCAAATTTTCAAATTAAACCCACCTGGTGTCGAATGATAAAGCAAATAACCAGAAAGTTGTAGGTGGTTGAGACACTTCTCGTCAGACACCTATATAAGTCAAGACAGTCCCATAAGCAACTATCTCGACTCTTATACAGATAACGAGAATTATACTTAGTCGAATCACATCGACTAAGAAACTCGTGGAAGTTGTGGAGTTGGACATTAGGACAACTCCTAGACTCGACCAACCAATTATTAAATCACATAACAACTGACAATAAAGGTTAGACACAAATACGGGGTCAACGGGACATGGTTTCGCCATCAAGGTCAATCGATGCCAAAAACGGTTAAAAAGGACTAGTTCAAAATTATAAGAATGGGACCATAAGGAGTTAGGCTTGGAGTTTTAACTTCAAATTTTTACAGCATATATGAGACTAAAAAATACACATTTACACCAAAGAAAAATAACTAAACATTCTCTTAATCATTTTAAATAATTTAAGCAAAATCTAAGCAGAAATTGAATTAAATTATTTAAAATAGCTAAAGTCCGAATTTAACTTTGACTTTTTTGCACCAGTAAGATATCATATAGAATAGCAACATATCCAAAAATTATCCAATTCGGAGAAGAAATCAATTTTATTTGAATTTATTATGAAACAATCCAGAAATAGTTTTTGGGTTTTGACAAGGGTACAAGCCATATAAAAATCACAAATTTTAACTACAAGTAATATATCAACAATATAACCACATATCCGAAAATTAGAATTTTTAGAGCAATACACGAATTATAGTGATTTTAGCAAAAACCGGCTGCAACATGATTTTCAAAAATTCATAACTCCAATTATACACATCGAAACGACGCAAGGCCAAAGCCATTGCATCAAGGACATTCCTAAGTCCAATAATCCATAGCACGTCTATAGGAGAATACTACATAACCTCAGTTCGACAATTTTTCAAAGTGATGGCAATCACTTTAATATCCAAATTGCAAATAACTCATAATATGGCTCGATAAAAATACACAAGGCACGTAATCAACTTCATAATTCATTCGTTCAGCATTTAACATGTAACATATCACAACAATACAATCGCATATTAAAATAGGAAATTAACTATTAAAATATAAACCCTAACAACGAGATATTTCTAAAACCCGAAACACATGAAAAGCGAAAAGGGAATCGTATTTTGGTACCGTTCTCGGGATTAATATGCGACGACGAACAAAATTATGGCCGAGACGGGTTGTTCGGAGGCTGAGAGTACGCTCGTCGGAGTCAACGATAATGGCTTGCGGGGGCGGCTTGTTAGGCAAACGGACACAGCCGGTTGGGACCTCGCGATGACCGGGAAGGCACCGGAATAACCGCTGATGGTCCGGCGATGGACGACGGAGTGGGGAAGCTCACCAGAGATGGTGGCAGCAATTGGTTAACTTGCTTGCGCCAGAGATGACGATCGCGAGCAGGGGCTGCGCGAACAAGGAACAAAGGGTGGCGAAGGTGCTGCTTGCGGACTCCGACAGCAGGTGATGGTCGCGTTGGTGCACGATGGTCGGGGTTCCTTGGTTCGCCGGCGTTGGACAGAAGCGAACGATGATGATGATGGTGCTGGCCCGACGAGATGAAAAAGAAGGCCTGCTGCGTGATTCTGGGATAGCTGGCAATGGACAAAGTCTGACCTCGGCTTCACGGCGACGATGGGCTGACTGAGGCGGCGATCACACCCGGCGAACAGAGCAACGGGCTTCTCAGAGATGCAGGATTCAGCGATTAGCGATAGCAATGATGAAGGCCTGATGATGGTGATGATTGCAAGAAGATGGAGGGATGGTGATGATGATGATGGTGAGTGATCGATAAACAGGGGATGAAGATCGGATGATAGGGAGAACCAAACGAAAGAGAGAAAGAATATCTCTTTTCTATTGCTGAGGGTCGACAAGCAGAAAAAGAAAAAGCTGCAGGACGACTTATGTTGCTGAGGGTTTTATTTGGACCTAGGTTATTGGGTTGAGTTTTTATCTGAATTGGGCTGACAGTCTTTTTTTTAATTCATTGGGCCGGATTTAAAAATCAAATCGGCTGAAAATGTTATGCCAACAATGGGTCAAAAATTATTACTACCATTGGGCTGGAAATGATAGTAAAAGGGTCAAAGGTGGGTCGAAATTAAATCCGAGTCGATTATAATTATCCGAAAAAGATCAAAAATCTTCTCGATAGATTGGGCCGAGTATCATGTTCCAGACTCATTCGAAAAGACAGCCCGGAAAATGAAATATGATGACTGGGAAAATTAAAATATTAAACAAGCAATATATATATATATATATATATATATACTTCATCACATAATAATATACTATGCAATTAGAAATATAATGACATTTAAGCATTCATTTAATAATAATAATATTAACAATAATAATAATAATAATAATAATAATAGTGTCGAAATATCCGAAAAAAATCTATTATTCAAATGGATTATATTCGGTTCACGCAATTAAACCGAACTCGACTAACGATGAACGTTTTTCAATAAAACGATCGAGTACTCCAACCTCTATTTAAGCTGACATCGCGACTAATAAAATAAATATAATATCATAAGTAATATTCAATAAATAGAATATTCAGAGAAATTCTATAATCGAACGGGGCGTTACAGAGAATAAGCTAGCCTTAATTAATAAATGATCAGTATTAGTATTCAAGCATAAGTTATTCAGCTAGTTAAGTTCCAAGTTCGACGTTAAGTCGAAAATATATTCGGTTAATTTTATTTATTAACTGAATTAATTCCAGTAATTAATCTCAGTCCGTTTATTTTTATAAATAGACATAGTAAGTTTGGGATTAATTATTCCAGTATTGATGTATTAATCGAATTTGAGAATATTCGATAAATCGTCAAAGATGACTTTCGAGCCCAGTTAATAAGTTATTCAGAAATAAGTTCGAATTTAATTTGAAAATCTATTCAGTTTAATTTGTTTTCTATAACCGAGTTAATTTTGATAATTAGTTCCCAAAACGTTTATTTTATAAACGGACATTATTAGTAGAGATAAATTATTTGAAATCGAGAATATTCGAATTAATTTTCGAAGTCAAGTTTCAACCGAAAATGAGTAAATTCTGTTTAAGTTGTCATGCGTACACACCAACCCTATACATTGCCGCATTCACATGGGTACACCGTCCATCTATAGCTTAGGCCAAGTGAATCGCCATAGCCACGCACGCTAGTGCCGTGCGTGCGTGCGCCGTCTGCCTAACACCATCCATTATTAGTTCTTATGGTACTAAGCACCAAGATCAGGCTAAAGTTGCCATGGAGATATACTTCTATGAATTAAAAATTGTGCAAGTTGCACCACGACACACCTACTTGCTTAGGCCACATGGCATGGTGCTAACACGTCCTAGTTATGACCAAGCAAACCGAGCACCACCTCGTGCAATGACTAAGATCGATTAATGCCACAGAAGTACACAGTTTTAGCAAGTGTCACCACCATATTTTTACCATTATATTTCATCTCCATCCATCAAGTTCTACCCATTTAAATAGCATAAGGCCGTGAGCTTTATTCTATTATGCAAAAA
>CACSLK010023397.1:1728680-1760141 GCA_902706635.1 Striga hermonthica
GCTCGACGCGCACGACGCCCGCGACCAGCCCGCTGCACCCGACGACCGAGACCAAGCCACCGTCCGTTCGTGATCCGTTTGACGTGTTGATTAGAATCAACTAAAGACCAAACCTATCCGCCCATTAGGTTGTGGTGTTCAGACGAACTTCACCAACGGTACTCTACATCGTCTCAGAGTCGGCAAAAATTTTAAAAGGTAAACGTCCATATCCTAACTATAGATTCCGCTGCGTTAGGATTTATTTCGATAAAGTTCAATACTGTGCATGTTGTTTGACGTTCCTAACAGAACCCAACAGCCCAGGCGTTCTTCACCCAACCCTCAGATGAGGAGCCTAGATTGCATGTGTCCAGCCTTAAGGTGTGAAGGAAGTCCAGTTTGCGCAGACCATTCCAGGGTCCAATTCTCGTGAATGGCCCACTAGCGGCCCAATACGCGTGCGAAGCCCAACAGAGGAAAATAAAAGAATGCGGGCTGCCTAGCCCACGCATCCCGATGCCTCTCACCAGCCTCAGCCCGCGCGGCCCTCATTTTAGCCTACGTCTCAGCCCATGGCATCTCACAATTCGGCCCGCGTACGGCCTACAAGAGCCCGCGTCCAAGCCCGTGCGTGGCTCAGGTCGTTCCAGCGTGTTGTGCGCAACCCAAAAGCAACATAGCGAGGCCAAGTTGATGTTGCTTTAGCCCAACGAGCGAGGATCCAGTTCAGAGCGTCCAAGTGAGCCCAGATCGCGACCAGCTCAAGCCCAACAGCTCCAGAACGGTCCAGACGCGGCCAATAAGCACCAAACCAGCCCAGCTCGGTCCAGAAGCTCCGATTTATGTCCAAGAAGGTTCCCGAGCATTCTGAGTAGTCCGACCAAGCTACCAAGGCCCGAGATGATCCAACGAGCCCGATGAGAAACCGGAGCACCCCGACGACTCGATTAAGATCGAGAAAGGCCAAGTCTGACAGCCCATTGGACTTTGGTGTTTAGACGATTTCCATCAACGAAAATCTGGAATGTCTTAGAGTCGACAAAAGTTTTAAACCGTAAGTCTTAATCCTAACTATAGATTCTGCCGCGTTAGGATTTATTATTTAATAGATTTGAATGTGCACATTGTCGACGTTCCTAACATAACACAACAAGACCAAGTGCTAAGGAAATCAAAAAGATTTCATCTAATATTTACTCCCACCAATTAAGTGTTTTGATGAGACAATAAAGGTTGATACAACCGTGCAAAGGAAGCTAAATATCTGGTAAAAAACCCTAAAATATTGCTAAAGAATATGAATTTGAACTACGAATTGCTATGAGGGGCGGGCTTGCTAAAGCATGTTTGGGCCGGATTTTCTAGGGATTTCAAGGGTCGAATTGGGGCAATGAAAGGGCTGATACATATGGACTCCAAGCCCGGGTTTAAAGCCAAAGGAAATTGCGTCAAAGATGGCTCGAGATAACACTACACGATTAAACCGAAAGACTCCTAATGGTTCGATGAACGACGAATAAAATTAAATTAAACTAACACATGAATAAAATAAAATAAGTAAGGCATAGTAAATAAGATAAAATGCTGATAAATAACATTAAATACAAGAAATTCTATTATTCGAAAAGGGCGCTACGTTATTGGCGACGTTCCACTACGCCTCTGAAACTATGATTATTGTTAGTTGTTCTATAGCATTTCTTTTTGCCTATTTATAGATTTTTGGAAAAATTGCACTATTCGTCTACTAACTATACCCTAATTGCACTTTCGTCCTTTAGTTGTTTCCGGTTTACAATTGGTACACTAACTTTATTTTTTTGGTAATTTTAGTCCAAAATTACATTCCGGTGCTCATTTTCGCCGGAATAGCTGATGTGGCGCCCAGTTAGATCGGAATTTCCATATTCGGCGTGATGTGGCACGAGGTGACGCCTAGTCAAATTGGAAAAATTGCACTATTCGTCCACTAACTTTACATTCGTCGCACTTTCGTCCTTTAATTGTTTCCAATTTACCAAATAAAAAAAAATCATTAAAAAATCAAACGAAAAATAAAAAGCTTTAAAAAGAAAAAAAAATCAAAAGAAAAAGAAAAAAATATAATTTTTTAATTTAATAAAAAAGAAATATTTAATGATTAAATAAAAATGAAATATTTAATAAAAACGAAATAAATTTATAATGAGTGATAAATATTTTTTATTTAATGATTAAGTATTTAATACAAAAATGAAATATTTAACAAAAAATGAAAAATATTTTTTTAATAAATATTTAATTTTTCATTAAATATTTAACCATTAATGAAAAATATTTATTAAATATTTATTACTCATGAAAATATTTATTTCATTTTATATTTCTTTTTATTAAATATTTTTTACTTTTTATTTAAATAAAAAATATTTTTTCATTAAACAAAAAAATGATAAATATTTCTTTTTTATTAAATATATAACCAATAAATAAAAAATGTTTATTTCTCATTAAACATTTATTTTGTTTTTCATTTCGTTTTTTATTAATTATTTCGTTTTTAATTAAATAAAAAATGTATTTATTATTTAAAAAAAAAGATACTTTTTAATCATTAAATAAAATGATTTTTTTATTAATTAATATTCGTTTTTTTGTTAATTTTTTTATCCACATGTATTTTATTCTTCTTTTTCTTTTGATTTTCTTAATATTTTTTTCTTCTGATTTTGTAAATCGAAAACAATTAACGGACGAAAGTGCAACGAATGTAAAGTTAGTGGACGAATAGTGCAATCTTTCCGTTCTGACTAGGCGCCACCTCGTGCCACATCACGCCGAGAATGGAATTCCGATTTGACTGGGCGCCACATCAGCTATTCCGGCGAAAATGAGCCCCGGAATGTCCTTTTGGACTAAAATTACCAAAAAAAAGAAGTTAGTGTACCAATTATAAACCGAAAACAATTAAAAAACGAAAGTGCAACGAGGGTATAGTTAGTGGACTAATAATGCATTTTTTTCTGGTTTTTTTTTTTTTTTTGGTGAAATTGGAAGACAAGAATGCAGTAAGGAAAATTCTGAGGTGATTTCTTTGTTTAGTATAGTTAATATTTCTCCATACTCTGTTGGTTTAAAAACCATTTTGAATGACATGTGACAATCTGCTATTAGCATAGTTAATAACTTGTGTGCTTGTGAGTGGCCACATTGCACTGGCTAACGAGTCTCTTTGAAGCTCTCAAAGAACTCTTGGCTGAAAAATGGTGGGTTTTCATTACTCGTTTGTGTTTATGTAGCTTAAGTATTACTATCTCCGGTTCATTATAAATGTCGTTTTGACTTTTGTGATTCATCCATTTTATTATGTATCTAGACATTAATATATCTAGATACATAACAAAATAGATGAATTAAAAAAGTCAAAACGACATTTATAATGAATAGGAGGGAGTATAATTTACTTGAATAGGTTGGTTTCAAGATGTTCTTAGGGGTCACAGCATCTGTAACTAACTGGGTCTCAGAAGGAACAACTTGCAGTCTAATACTGGAAGATAATCCTTTGGTGGATTTTGTTGAGCTTCCTGATACCTGTCAAGGTCTTCACTATTGCAATATATTGAGCGGTGTTGTCAGAGGAGCTATAATCGGGATACCATGTAATTTCTGTTTCATATAGAATCTTTTGTACTTCTTCTAGTTTGTCTAGTAGTGAGCAATGACGAATTATTCGATGTGGAACTTTTTTTTTTCAAACTAAAGAAAAAGGAAAAGAAAAGTAAGAAGGGAAGATGATAGGGATGAATCTAGACCTCTTATCAGCAATCGGTTTAATTATGTCTGGATAATTTCAAATATTGATAATTATGATATCACTCTGCATTGACCCTTCGAAATTGAATGTGATGTAGCTTTTTTAAGTTATATGTTGCTCGACCAACATTTTCTTGATCAAATTATGTAGAATAGGAAATCAAGGTAATAAAAGTTTCAGAATATGTTCTTTGACTTGTATATTGGATACTGAATAGAAGTCATGAGCTAGTGGTATCCGAATTTGTTCTTTGACTTGTGTTCTGAATACTAAATAGAAGTAGTGAGCTAGTGGTGCCATATTATTCAAGTCTGGCACTATATAGACTTCTGGACCTCTTTAGGTAGGGTGGTGGAGTAGTCGTCACGTCTGCTGAAACCTCCACGTTTCTCCTTCCACTTGTCCTGGTGGGGCTCGGCCTTTCTCTTGCCCGAACCAGATTCGGGCTGAACTGCAGTGATAGGCTGAACCAGCTGTGCATTATGGTAGGAGGGTGCGGGGGCAAAAAGGGCTTGGTAGCTCTCTAGCTGCTGAGCTTGGATCACTGTTTTCCCGTATGGAAGGTTTCCCTGACTGGTTAGATGCATACAGAGATCGGGGCAGAGTCCATCATGAAATTTGGTGGCCTTCTTCACCTCGGTATCCACCAGATGTACATAAAATGTACTCATGCGGGTAAAGTCCCACTCATACTCCTCTACGGTCCGAGTTCCTTGGCGGAGATCCCAGAATTCACGCTCCATCATCTCCCGATAGTTTTGAGGATAGTACTTCTCGAGTACTACCTCCTTCATTCTCTTCTAGGTAAGATTAGCCAGCTCTCCTGGACTTAGCCTCCAATAGTCGGACCACCATACGGCAGTGTCCCCGTCGAGCTGCTAACGACCACAAACAACTCATTGCTCATCAGTACATATAAGCAGGTCGAAGATTCGCTCCAATTTGCGAATCCACTCAGCCACGGCCGTGGGCCCCTGGACTCCAGTGAAAGCTGGTGGGTTAAGCCATTGGAATTGAATGATGGTTTAGCGGTGGTCGTCCGTCGTGTTAGGAGCAGGCTGCTAAGGAGGAGGCTGTTGCGGGGGAGGCTGCTGATGGGGATGTTGCTGATGGGGAGGTTGCTGATTACGAGTTCTTCAGCGAACCATAATTCTACATCAAATAAGCCGAAGGTTTAGCACAAGATTAAAGCACTAAGGTTCATTATTAAACGAAGGAGGATAGTTTTTTCCTAAGCCGCAAATAATATCATAACACATCAATTCATATCATAAGCAATTTCATTATTACTTATGACAATATACTTTGAGCGTCGCGGCATGACGGAGACGAGTGGTCATACACAAAGTCACATAAGCATGTAAATCCCATAAGCAGTCTACAAAAACTTAGACCTGCTCTGATACCACACTATAACACCCCACTTTGAATTTAAAGAAAATTCCAGACTTTTCCAAAAATTATAGTAAAATTTTCGAAATTCATTTTCTGATTTAAAACATTTTCGTCGTTACTCAATCACATCATAAAATAGTTCAAGTCGTGTCTGAACTAACGAGGATTCATTACCCAATTTTCACAAGGATTTCATTATTCAACATTACAATCAATATCATGAACATCATAGGCATGACATCGAACTTGTAAGGCCTCGTTCGATTTATAGAATTCCTCGAAATATTCTATTTATCGAATATTATTTACAAGGTGATATTTATTTTATTAATTGCGTTGTCGACTTAAATAAAATGTTGGAGTACTCGATCGTTTTTATTGGAAAACGTTCGTCGTTCGACGATTTTGGAAAAATCGCGTGAATCGGATCTAACCCGTTCGTTTATGAATAATAATTGGGATTATTTACTTATTTCATTTTATTAAATATTTCTATTATTAATTACCTTACTATTATTATAATTGCTGGATGCCTAATTGCTATTATTGTTATTACTATTATTATTATTATACTTATTTGTCTAAATGTTTATTATTAATAAATATTATTGTGTATTTTATATATGTAAAATATATAATCCGGTCTTATTTTTATTAACCATTCAATTGAACCGGGCCCGAATATCGTAAGAGTTAAATCGAGAGAAGAGCCTCAGCCCGAGTCGTGAGCCCCGCCCATGAGCCTACCCAATCCACCTCTCCCTTTTTATTTTGTTTCTTGGTGGCTAAGTTCGGGACTAATTAAACCTAGCATTATATATTAAGGAGTTCTTTTTTTTTTCTGTTCGATCAAAACTCTTCCCGCAACTACCAGAAAATCTGTTCTCTCTCGTCTCTTTTTCAAGAAGAAAGGAGAAAACAAAACTCTCGCTGCTTGTTTTTCTCGTCGCCATAGTAAACCCGCTCACCCTCTCCCATACTCTCCATCACTCTCTCGCCACCACCATCATCCTCCGTCGCACAGTAGGCCACCACCATCATCATCCTCCATCGCACAGTACGCCGCCACCACCATCATCCTCCGTTGCACAGCAAGCCGCCACCAGCAGCATCATCGTCGTTCCCCCGTTTGCAGCACCCTGTTCGCGTGGTCCCACGTCCTACGCTGCTGCATTCATCTCGATCGTGTGCCACCATCGGTGTCCCTCCTGCTCCGCTGTGCTCCTCTGCAGCAGCATCTCGTCTCCGTTCATTGCGATCAGATTCCGTGAGCAAGCTTTCGGGTGTGAACTAGCAGGCTTCGACCACCGCTGCACCTCTATAGGAACCATAGTCGCGAGCATCTCCGTCGTCGCAAGCCTTCCCGTTGTTCGCGAGCCTCGGCAAGTTCTAGGACCCGTTCGTCATCCGTTGCCATCAAACCGTGTCCCGTCGGTGAGGCGAGCGTAGCCGTTGAGCCCCGATGCACACGTGCAGACCGTTCAGTCCCGACAAAATCAATTTCGGGTCCCGCCATGTTGTCCGACCCGTTGTTTCGTTCGATCTTTTTAACTGGACTCGTACTTTCTCGAAGACGAGTAACAATTTCGAACCCTCTCATTATTCCAGTCACGCTCGTATATCACATGTTTGATATATATATCGTATGTTATATCGAATCCTTGTTTGAAATCGGATTTATTTCGATTTGTATAGTTCATGAATTATGGTGATATCTGCAGCTCTGTTGTGCCTCGGGTTTAGCCTTCAGAAACTTGTTATCTGATGTTGGGTTCTTCAAATGAAATGAAGTTCGTTTTGTTTTTTTTTTTCTCTGGGCTTTGGTATCATATGATTTCGATTTGAAACGAATAAGTTATGATTTTTATAAAATTGTCGCGCAAGCAGTTTTTAATAAAACCCAGCAGCATGTACTTATTTTATTTCTGACCTGTTTATTATCCTTTAATGTGCTCAAATACAAAAATGATCTTCATAAAAGTTATAGGCTTGTTTCTTAGCTTTCTAATGAGGTAGGATTCATGATGATATGAGCTCTGTATCATGTGTTAAAGTCAATTTACGGAGGTGTTTTTTGTTGCATGAACTTGTTTCTGACAGATTTCATGAACTGCATGTTTTGTGTTTAAACTTGTTGAATAATGTTGTTATTTACCAATGTGATCTTCAAAAAAGTTGTAGATAATCGAGTTAACTATCTGTTAGTTTTGAATCAAGTTATCTGGAGGTCTGTAGTTTCACTTATTTTCCAAATACTGAGGTCCTATTAGCTGTTAAATTTAAATGGTGGTCTGCAACTCGGTTTTATATGTTTGATGAATAATCTCCTGGTATATGACTTTATTTGTTTTCGATGTCTTCATGAAAGTTGTAGATGCATGCCTTAGGTTTAATCTAAGACTTAAATCATGTTTATATGAATTATGTGCTGATAGTTAGGTCGATTTTAAAAACACTGCCCGAGTTAAGTTTTGAAAAACTCGAGTTATGTGTTCGGAAATAATGAGTTTGTTTTGCATACGTGCTTCTACGAGCTATGTGGCTGAGTTGTATCGCATGAGTATAGTTATAAGTGTTCGTGCATTAAATAGTTATTTATAGGACTATTTTGCATAATGTAGGTGTTTGACGAGTTGTGTTCTCGGCCTACTTTTTCCCCCGATTTCTGTGACTTCTTATTTCTCCGGATACCATGTGGGTTTTTATTTGGAAATTTCTATTCTGTAAATGTTATTGATGTTTGTGGTATGATCAAAGTATGCATGTGGATTATGTAGCCTTCGATGTGAGCTGTACCAGCCATCGAACAGTTATCCCTTGATAAGATTTCCCCCTAAGACCCACGGTGGGCCATATCGATGTAAGTCACATGACGATGCCTTCGATATGTTTGTCAATGTAAGTCACATGGCAATGACTTCAAAATGAATGTCGATGTAAAACACATGGCGATGCCTTCGACATGTACTCCTACTGTTGGATTACGATGTAAGACACATGGAAATGCCTTCGAAAAGACCAACAGTAGCTAATGATAGGTGTGTACACATGATTCTTGATTATTGATATTATTGATGGGATAATGAGATAGATAATTGTTTCGTATACATACTGCGACCATACCTGATTTATTATTGATTACTGTTATATTTTGTGAATAATGTTTACTACATAATGGTGAGCACTACGATTTCTTTTTGTGCTCACCCCTACCTGCTCTTCATGGATGCAGGTCAGTAAGTACGGGCACGACAGAGGAATGCAAGTGGTGGTCACTTATTATTTGATATTGCTTCCGGTTATTGAAACTGGTTATGGCCATTTATGATATTGGATTATTGAGAATTGCATATTGTTAAGGAGATGCTCCTTAGTTCCTTTTGAGAATTGATTATTAATGACTGATTAATGATGATTGGGGATTTATGATTGTTTATTGAAGAATGATGATTGATGATTGAGTATTGAGATTATTGTTGATTATTGATATGAAAATAAGTAACGCCACAAATGATTTTGAAATAAATTTGAAAAATTTATTACTGATTTTCGGCAAATAAAAGTGGGGCGTTACAGTTTGGTATCAGAGCCAGTCTATGTTTCTGTAGACTGTTTAATGTGAATTATGTGAACTCCGTGAATTAATCGAATTATATGTTGTAATTATGACCACTCGCTTTCATCGTGTCGCGCCAACTCAAGTATGAGTACCTAAGAATTTCTGGGATATATGTGTTACTATTGGTTATTGATATAGTAAATCGGGGCTTAGAAATTAATCCTCCTACTTTTATCATTCTTGAACTCTAGATGAGTTGCAACCCCCCCTCTCCCCCCTTCCCCGGTGTATGTAGATTTGAACTCTAGCGGTATAGAGTTAAGCGGAGAAGTGACTGGTTAAGAAATTCGGTATGGAGTTATCGAAGTTAAATTCTGTTTATAGCAGTTCCCTCGCTATAAATTAGTGTCTTCGTGTGAGGACCATTCGCAATGCCATCTCAAAAGGAGGAGGCTTAAATGATAGAGCAGACAACCGAAGAAGTCCTATTTGTATGGGTGTTCGGGAGTCTGTAACCGTTGTCAATAGGGCCATTAGATGCCTGTAAGAACCCAGTCGAAGGCGAACTGGGAAGGCAGTCTTGGTTCATTTTTGAATTTATTTTTGTCTTCTTGTAGGCTTTTGCAAACCTCTACTTATTCCCTCTTTGTATGACAAGCAATTTTGAATTGTGCTTGAAGCTTCTTTTTGTTATCCAATTTTTATATTTTGAGAATTTCGCTTGATATTCGCCTTCCTGGCGTAGGACTTCATATGGAATTGAGAATCGGCATTTTTTTTTATCCTTATCTTTTGAAACTTGTTTGTGATGACTCTAACTCGATGCGAAAGTTCAGGAGAGCGAATAATGTTGCAGTTGTTGTAATAAAATAGCCTTGAGGTATGTGGCGAACAATAGACACCGGAAGTTTACGATCGACCTAGTTCTCTTCTCGTTTTATTTGGGGTATAGCCGTGTTCAAACCTTAAATTTCAAGCTTTCCAACCTTAAATTTCGTTTTCCCTTGAAGTTTAGCCGTTTCTTATTTATCTTGTGTAGGGTATCGACTTTGCTTTGAAAAACTTGATTGCATGTAAGATTAAGCATCTTTTTGTTTCTTCTTACCTTTATTCGCTTGCGAAGTATGTGATTTTCGTCGGGAGTTCATTGCTGAGTTATCACGAAAACTGGAGGGCACGACTTTCCATCGCCACTCTCGAGGGTGATTTATACTCAAGAAAGATAATAATTATCCGCGCACGACATCGAAAAAACGTACAAGAGCAGAAGCCAACACATTTCGGTTCGATAAGAAAGATGGAGCGATTTGACACATATCAAGGAATGTTTCTTTCTATCTTAAAAGATTATGCAGAAATCTTTTAAGAAGAATAGTTGAGTTTGGAACAAGCACATCGTGAGGTGCAGAATCGTTTTTGTTTTGAATTTTGTCCATCGTAGAAACTCTTATTCTTCTACGTCTTTCGAAGTTTTGGAAGAGCTAACGTGACTGCCGACGTTGTTAGTCGGAAGAGTCGAGGTGAACTAGTTACTGTATTTGTCGGCAGGAGCTGCTGATTAGGGATTATTCCCGACTGAATAACCGCCCTAGAATTTCTTTGAGAGTTCTCGTCTATCTCAATCGTTGATCTCTTTGCGTGTTAGAATGTGTCGTTTGGAAAGAAAGTGGACTTGGAACTCGGACTTGCACCTTGCTATTTCTGAAACCCTTGAACTTTTGAAAATTGTGGAATGCCTGAAATAGATATTGTTTTGTTGAACCAAAAATTTTTGAAAATTTGGTAAAACCAATTCCTTTTTGAATTGTCCGTGTAACACCCTGCCTAAACTTACTAAAATTAGAATAAATTTTTCGCGCTATAAATAGAAAGCACTGATTTAATTTTCGAAAACTCATAATAATTTTTTGAAAATACTTTAACTTTAATATACGAGATGCTACTCAACTTTAATCTTAAATCTTTAATCTTTAATATCTTTAAACTATCAGGCATGCAACCAAGGATAATCCATTACTCTAATAAGGCGCCATGAACATCTATGGATTTAAGCATGCTTAGTCTGAAATACTGAAATACTAGTCTGAAATTCTGAAATACTGAAATACTAATCTAAAATTCTGAACTACTGAAATACTGGTATGGATACTAGTTTAAAATCCTGAATTATTAGTCTAAAATTCTGAAATACAGTTCTAGAATGCGGAAGCAAATATAGGTTCAAACATAAAGGGCATACAAGCAATCAATGAAACATAACTAAGGCATAAATAAATCAAACAATACAAAACATAATATAACACAAATATCGTGACTGGTGACCACCACCACATCCGGCTCACGCTCCACGCGGGACTCCATCACCTGAAAAATAGGTTAGTGGGGAGGCGTGAGCACAGAGGAGTCAACGGTGCTCCGCCAGGACCGGCACTGAATACTCAGCACAATTAATAACAAACTATGAAATCACCATATATATGAATAAACTGGTCTGGCTATGGGACTAACGGTAAACCGGTACTCATGTGCACACTCTGGGGGTCCCCTCCCACAGAAATCCAGGAAAGGCACTAATCACCCCATCTGGACGCTAGACTTAGGCTGGGCATCGCCCACTCAACCAAGTCACAACTGACATCTGACATCTTGACCAAGACGAGATCACTCATCCGTCACGGTCCTTCAATTTAATCGCATATAGATCACACACATGGTAAATTATTAAAAGCGATGAAATACACAGTACATGGTCCCCACCTGGAAAACGACGAATGCATATGCTGAAATATCCGAAATATACTGTGTAGTAGGCGGAGGCTCGACTCTCCTCAAGCTACAAAATTATGAGAAAAATATTCTAAGTACTAGGCTCAGAATAAAACTCAAATCTTTAATATCTATTGTCTAGGTTCGCTCACTCCACTTTAAAAATCATTTTAGGGATTTACGAGCTGATTTTGAAAATATTATTGTCTTTGAGGCATTCTACAGTTCTCTAAAATATTTCTAAGTCTGGAACTAAAACCTAACTGAATCTAATCCAACTGAAATCAAAACTATATCTAGATCTTTGATATATCTGGAATGTTAACTATATCTGAAATCTATCTGAAATATATATCTGAAATTCTATCTGAAATATATATCTGGAATTCTATCTCTGAAATTCTATCTGAAATATATATCTGGAATTCTATCTCTGAAATTCTATATGAAATAGATATCTAAAATTCTATATGTGAAATTCTATCTGAATTATATATCTGAAATTCTATTTCTGAAATTCTATCTCTAAAATTCTATCTGAAAATTCTCGAACCGTCTGGACTGCCCGGACTGATTCGGTTGAACTGAAATTCTCTGCGAACCATCCGGCCTGCCTGGACTGGTTCGACTGAACTGGACCGACGGTTCACTCGGAGTCGGTCGATCATTTGCTTGCCTATGTGCAGCTCGGTTTGACCATGGTTCGAGTTCGGCGTGGCAACTCGGGTGTAACACCCCACTTTTATTTACCGAAGATCGGAATAATTTTTCAAAATTTATTTTCAAAAAAAAAAACACTTGAGGCGTTACTCATTTTTAAAATATTAATCAATACTAAACACATTCTCAATATTCAGCAATAATCAATACTCATAATCCATAATGAAATTCCAATAATGCAATAATAATCCAATAATGATCTAGGGAAAATAATCCCTATCAATATTCCACTATTCCAATACTAGAAAACAATAATTAATAATAATGCAATAATATCAAAGTTCAGTTCAAAGCGGAAGCATTTATTCAAGTTAAAGACCACCACTCGCATCCTTTCCGTCGTGCCGCATAGACTAACCTGCATCCATGAAGAGCAGGTGGGGATGAGCACAATAGAGAAGTCGAGGTGCTCACCGCTATGCAATAATTAATGAAAACAATTTAAGTATGGTCGCAGCATGTATACGAATCAATAACCGTCCCATCTCCTACCAATAATCAATAATGGTCTCATGTGCACACCTATAACAATAGACTACTGCCGAGCTATATACCGAACGCCTTCCTCGAAGGCCTTACAACGAGTGCCCGACCAGCAGGAGCAATAATCCACCCCGAATGCCAAAACTTTCGCCTTGGCCTACATACGAGGATCACCAGCCAAGGCTCACGCCATGACTGTCAACAATAATAAAGGTGATGGGTGTCGAATCCAACAATAATAAATTCCTGCTTTTAAAATAACTGTAGTAGTGGTAAGCAGGGTCGAATCCACAGGGATTGGCTAGACAAAGTATTGATGCAATTATTCTTGAAAGAAAGAAAAATAAAAATAATGGGGGTTTGATGATTTTTATCTAACTAAGAAAATTAAAACAAAATAAATCTAACTAGAGATGAAAATAAAACGAGAACAAAATGAGTGATTAGAAATAGAGAAGATATCCAACCAAAGGAAAAACTCGTAGAGATGGTTCAACGATTCGATCATAGATGCAAAGATAATTCTCCTATTCTCGATTAAACTGGTTATGGTTATTGGTACGACCTAACAACCTATCCTTCCTTACTTGTTCGATAATCAGGATACGATCTCTAATTATTTCTCTAATCAAAAGACAACCCTAGATACGATCATAGGATTTAATCTATCAACAGCAATAAGATCTAGAAGGACCACCAATTCTAGCCAACAAACGCACATGTAGGATCATTTAGACTAGATCATATATCTCCCTAAGCATACAATTGAAAACCCTTAGTAGTCAACTATGCTATTTGCCACAAATATTAGAACAATCAAACAATTACGGATTTAACCGTTCTAAATAACGATATGCGTTTTAATAATCAAACAAATGGCCAATTTGCATCAATCAATCAAAACACAATTGGTAATAATCACAAGAGATATATAAATAAAAGAGAATAGGGAATAGAAATCAATTAGATCTCACAAATCATGAAGATCCAAATCTAGAATAATCCTTTGGCTGGAAAAATATATTAATTATCCATAAACATGGGAGAAGTCTCCCAATTATTCATGAAAAATAAAAGAAAGGAGAAGAAGAGAAGAGGGGGCGTGTAGCGTGCGTAGGAGAAAAGAAAAGAAGAGATAAAAATAAATTCTAGCAGTCTGGCTTTTAATCAAAACCAGTCTAATCCTAATTCTAAGAGATAATACGTAGAAAATAATAAAGAATTTATTCTCTCTCCAAAATATCCTAATAAAATAATAATAGTCCATAAATAAATAAATACTCCTAAAGGTGTTATTATTCTCTTTCCAACTTGAGACTCCTTCTTTCTTCCAACTCTTGTAGGAAATTAGCGTGCCCACGCCTTAGCTCAAATTCGTCTCTTTCGCCCTCCAATCATCACAAAATTCCAAATTCCGAGATATCCTTCAAAAATTATAGAAATTAATTAAAATCAATAATTAAGCTCAAACAAACACCGAAAAATGTAGAAAACATGACAATTAACATGCCAATAATACGACTTATCAAATCACCCCACACTTAAACGATGCTTGTCCTCAAGCATCAACTCAAATTCATCATCCCATCTCATAATCATCTCTATCATTTGTTACCAACCCTAAACAATTTTGCACACATCAGAAACATGGCTCAAGAAAGAATCCTCATTAACCAACATCAATGAATAATCACCTCAACAATCAAATAACTTAAAACACATGAGATTCGACAACTTCTCACAAGATGCACTCAACACTCGAATGTGTATAGGCTAAATATATAAAGTGTACGCTCAAGTCAAGGCAATGAAGGATTTTACCATAAGCTTGCAAATATATCATGCTCGTCCACCCAAGAATCAATATGAACATACAAAATCAAAGGGTTTAAATGGGTTGTAATGGGGCTTAGGTACGGTAGGATAAAAGGGCATATTAGGCTATGAGAAACAAAGCAATCATACAAACTATTCATAAACGGGGCTCAACCACAAAAGAAGTCATTTTGACTGTCTAACTTCATCAAATGTATCTAACATAAGAATAAGATAGCGCAATTCTCTCATTGTCATTCTCCCCATTTTTTTTCACTTTTTCTCTTTTTTTTTTCGTTTTATGAGTTTTTCGTTTTTTGAGTTTTTCGATTTTTTTTTTCGCCTTCTTTTTCTTTTTATTTTTCTTTTTTTTTTTTCCGAGAGAAGACAATAACTAGTACATATTAGATAACTAAGCTTCAAACAAACCACAGTCAAGTCTACGCCCATAAGCTCATCACTAATACAAAGAATACAAAGAATTCATATAATTGCTTCAATTCAAGGTTCAAAATAGGATATCAACAAAAGGAATATACTGGCTTGTAACGTGGCTAAATCCAAAGAAAAGGTTAAGGCTCAAACTTGGCTCACTAGGGGTCAATTTAAAAGGTAGGCTCCCAAGAAAAAGGCTAAAAACAAAGGGCTAATCCTAATACCCTTATTAAGATAACGTGCATCCAAATTCATCAAAGGTAAACAAAGACGTGCATACCAAAGCAAGTTCTAGAAAAACCGACAAGTCATGACAACACACAATCAAGGAAATGGAGCATGATATTCAATGTATGCTCGTAGGCTCAAATCTCACAAAAAACAAGGTAATATGTGTCGAATCAGATGCATTCGTCCGTCAATTAACCATCAAGAGTAATCAATCACCAAGTAGCAACAAGGACTCCAAAATCATTTTCATGTGCAAATAAAATCAAATTTTTTCACCAGATTGGCACCAAATGAATCAAGAATAACCACAAGAGAAACAATAAACAAGGCTCAACAACTAAGATAATAAATCATCTCAGAATAAAGATAGATATTTACGCATATGCAAAACCAAAACATCGCAAGGCAAACGACACCCCACCCCACACTTAGAAATAGACATTATCCTCAATGGCACCAACTCAATGCTCAAACAAAATATAGAAAATAAACGCAAGAGAAGTATAAAACTCCCCTGATTGCGTGGAGTATTCGGCTGAGACAGAGGTGGTGGTGCCGGCTAGCTTGTGTTAGGTGGCGAACGGGAGCGGCTCGCCGGTGAAAAGTATCAGGCAATCGCGCCGGCTTGCTTGCACCGTTTCTCTTGTCTCAGTCGGCAGTTGGTAGTTGTGAATTGAGGAGATACAGAGCACACCAAAAAAAAGACAATGCTCACGCGATGGTCGGCGATTGTGAACAGAGAAGGCACAGAGAACGCCGGAAAAAGGCCTGCTTGCGCAGTGGACATCGGTTACGCGCGCGGGGTTCATTGGGGTGTGCTCTGATGATGGACGGAGTGGCCAGCCGTCTGTAATTTCATAATGCCTCGACGGAAAAATTCCGGTCTGGATCGGTTTGGAAAAGGGGCAACAGGTTCGCCGGGAGAACTCCACTCGCCGGATTTTCTGGTCGTCTTTCTGGTTGGAGGCAGCGAACCGGAAGTGTGAGCGAAGGAGACGACGACGGAAGGTGGATGGAGGGGTGTTGTCGCGGTGTTCGTCTGAGAAAGAAGGGTCGCGCACAGTGGTCCAGAACAGGAGGGTCGGTTTCGTGACGTGTGCTCCGAGGATGATAGCCGCGGCTCGCCGGTTGCTTAATTCTGAATGCGGTCTCCGGCGGAGAAGAGAGAGACGTGATGGCATTCGCGATTTTGTGCCTGAGAGAGAAGAAGTTAGGGATGGGAAGGAGAAGAGTTTGATAGTTATCCAATTTTTCTGATTTTTCAATTTTTTTTTTTTTTTTGATAAATAAAGCTGAACAAAATAAATAATAATAATAATTAAAAAAAAAAGAAAAAAATTAATGGTACGCAAGGGAGCAACGTACAGAGTGAACAGGAGCACTTTTCTCATAAGGCGTGGCCACGGCTTAAATGAAAATAAACAATATATTCTACGAATGCCTACGTCTTATATAAAAAAATCGTTCCGACCATAAAATTATTCAAAAATCCTATCAAAATACCAAATACTAACTTAAAAATAATAAAAATCAAGTAGAAAAAATAATAATAATAATAAAAAAATAATAAAAATTGGGTTGCCTCCCAAAAGCGCCTTTCTTTAACGTCTTCGGCTAGACATTATTTCCGGGACTCAACCAATTCCCTTTTTAATTTTTTTCAACTCATGCAAAAGACTTTGTTCTTGAATCTTGATGAAATTCTCAACAATCAGTAATGGCAATTCCGTCACCTGCAAAATAAAATATGAATCTTCAGTACAAGTAACAGGTGATATGGTATCAGTTAGAGGAAAGCAATACGATTCATATAAGCTATCTTGAAACACTAGTGAATTATCAAATGTTAGATCATTGAAAAGTACAACTTTCAACTCATCCAAATCACTCGAGTCAAGAGTTTTTGGCACTTCAAATTCACTAACACCCATAAAATTACTAGGAGGCATATCAATTTGAGATTGGAAAACAAAAACTTGTTGAGAATCCTCCATGAATTCTTGCTCTATCTTCGGTGATTCTGTCAACTCGGTTCCACAACTCAAGGTATCTACCACCGTTTCTGATGACAATTCAACTCGAGATGCGCTTTCGCTCACTGAGGACACAAGTTGGTCCAGTCGATCTGCTAGATTCTTAAGGCTGCTCCTAGTCTCTTGTTGAAACTGTAAAGTGCTAAGTGCAAACGACTTAACAATTTCTTCAAGAGATGTGATCGAACTCGATAGATGCTGTTGTGGGTTAGCAAAAGCTGTAGAAGGCGAGTAATCACCCCACCACTCGGAGTTGCAGCCATCATAAAATCCATCAAAGCTACTTCGTTGTGGCTCTTGAAAATTTCCAACTTGAGAATGCCTTTGAGGTTCATATAGAAACGTTGGGCAAAAATGAGTTGGGTGTTGGGAGTCGCCACAAATTCCACAAAACTCAGATTGACATGCGCTTTCCCTGTGATAACCATTTTGCTCGAACTGCTGAGAATAAAACTCCATAAAAATATAAGCCTCTTGCACAAAAGAATAGTGCACCAAAACAAGTCTAATTAGAAACCAATCCCCGGCAATGGCGCCAAAAATTGATGGGTGTCGAATCCAACAATAATAAATTCCTGCTTTTAAAATAACTGTAGTAGTGGTAAGCAGGGTCGAATCCACAGGGATTGGCTAGACAAAGTATTGATGCAATTATTCTTGAAAGAAAGAAATATAAAAATAATGGGGGTCTGATGATTTTTATCTAACTAAGAAAATTAAAACAAAATAAATCTAACTAGAGATGAAAATAAAACGAGAACAAAATGAGTGATTAGAAATAGAGAAGATATCCAACCAAAGGAAAAACTCGTAGAGATGGTTCAACGATTCGATCATAGATGCAAAGATAATTCTCCTATTCTCGATTAAACTGGTTATGGTTATTGGTACGACCTAACAACCTATCCTTCCTTACTTGTTCGATAATCAGGATACGATCTCTAATTATTTCTCTAATCAACAGACAACCCTGGATACGATCATAGGATTTAATCTATCAACAGCAATAAGATCTAGAAGGACCACCAATTCTAGCCAACAAACGCACATGTAGGATCATTTAGACTAGATCATATATCTCCCTAAGCATACAATTGAAAACCCTTAGTAGTCAACTATGCTATTTGCCACAAATATTAGAACAATCAAACAATTACGGATTTAACCGTTCTAAATAATGATATGCGTTTTAATAATCAAACAAATGGCCAATTTGCATCAATCAATCAAAACACAATTGGTAATAATCACAAGAGATATATAAATAAAAGAGAATAGGGAATAGAAATCAATTAGATCTCACAAATCATGAAGATCCAAATCTAGAATAATCCTTTGGCTGGAAAAATATATTAATTATCCATAAACATGGGAGAAGTCTCCCAATTATTCATGAAAAATAAAAGAAAGGAGAAGAAGAGAAGAGGGGGCGTGTAGCGTGCGTAGGAGAAAAGAAAAGAAGAGATAAAAATAAATTCTAGCAGTCTGGCTTTTAATCAAAACCAGTCTAATCCTAATTCTAAGAGATAATACGTAGAAAATAATAAAGAGTTTATTCTCTCTCCAAAATATCCTAATAAAATAATAATAGTCCATAAATAAATAAATACTCCTAAAGGTGTTATTATTCTCTTTCCAACTTGAGACTCCTTCTTTCTTCCAACTCTTGTAGGAAATTAGCGTGCCCACGCCTTAGCTCAAATTCGTCTCTTTCGCCCTCCAATCATCACAAAATTCCAAATTCTGAGATATCCTACAAAAATTATAGAAATCAGTTAAAATCAATAATTAAGCTAAAACAAACACCGAAAAATGTAGAAAACATGACAATTAACATGCCAATAATACGACTTATCAAAAGAAGACTACCCAAAGGTACGTTCTATAGCTACGAGGATAACCGTTCGACGGCCGATATAGCTCACATCGAAGGCTACATGGTTGACATGCATACTTTGATCATACAACAGCAAAAACAATTAATTAAGGCATAGCAAATTTTACAATTACAACCCACCTGGAAATTTCGGTAGATAATAGCACACAAAAGCAAGTGAGTAGGATGAGGCTCGACTCCTCAGACACCTACATTTGAACGAGATATTTTATCAATAATCTATCTCGCTTCACAAATTCAATAATAAACCCACACTTAATTAAAATTAAGGTTTAAGGGAACTCTCTCATTTTTGCAAAACAGGACTCGAAAAAATTAATTTGGAGCCTCGGGACTTAAAAAAACATTTTTCCCAAAGTTTTTGCATTTTGAAAATATTTTTAAAAATAAGTTCGGGACGAAAAAGGGACTTTCGGATAATAAAAGGGTCTAAAAAAAACACATTGAATTGCCATGGGCACTGATGGGCCGCGTTGTGTGCACTGGGCCGTACAAGAAGCAAGAAATTGGGCCGCAGGGAGTAACATGGCCACGGCCTGGATCAAAACATGAGGCACGCGGGCCTACATGTGGGCTGAAACGGGCTGAAGATTGAGAGAGGTTTCGGGCCGAGCGCGGGCCGAAATGCCGGCCAGAAGCCCGCGCACCTTAATAGTAACTTAGGCTGGAAAAAAAATAAAAGAACGCTGGCCCAAAGGTTTGAACACTGAACCTCTTTCACAACATTGAGCAGTGTCACCACTGCACCACACGCATGTTTGCAGTTATAATTGAAAACGAAACGTTCAAAAGGTAAATCCTGGGACCTAAACAGAATTTGGGTAGACTACAGAGGCTGCGAACAGAACAGAGACTAAAACAACATATGCAAAACAGAATTCTGCCACATTGATCAATTTCGAACCCGACTATGATATCCAACGGCAACCGGGTCACGAATATAAAACATCTACGAAAATAACACTTTTACAAAGTTTTGAAAATTGTTTAAAGCCGGGTCGAAAGTCGAAACGAAAATACGTAGTTCGAAACAAACGAATAAAATAACAACGACGACAAGACTCGAAACAATAAGAACGAGACACCGAAATTACACGAATTCAACACAGCAATAATAAGGAGACTCCAATATATGAACGAGAGTCCCAATTCACGAAAATTTCATGAAAACCACAACGAATAAACACACCGAAAAATATATAAACTGCTCGTTCAACGATACCCGAACCAACGCAACATAGCCAACAATCAATCACAACTCGCAGCAATAAACTAAAGAGGGTTCAACCGATACCTTTTCTTCGGAAATATACGAGAAATCAGAAAAATGGGTCGGAACGAGACGGGACGAACGGAGTCTCGACGGGACTCGAAACTCTGAACACAGGGACTGCTCACGAAAGGTTGGACGTCCTGGTTGCTGCGGGGCCTCACCTCGAAAATCGGCTCGACGGCGGCTCAAGTTCCCCGGTAATGGTGGCTGCCGCGAACAAAGTTGCGGGGTCTTCCCGACGGACTGAGGTTGCTCGAGAATTCGGATAGACGTTGATTTCAGACTCACGTGCATGGTCGGATTCTCGAACGGTAAGTGTTCACCGAAATCAATGATGAAGGATGTTTTTCTGTTGCAGGCCCGGTGAGAGAGAGAGAGAGAGAGAGAGAGAGAGAGGTTTCAGAGCGTGAATTTTAAAGAAATCTGATATGAATTTGAAACTGCTCTCGGTACAGTTTATAGAGATGTGCGGGTGATTTGAGCGATCGTGCGAGAACGTTACGCAAGGAAATTGGAACAGAAGGGCGGAAGAGGGAGACTCGGTCTTGCACAGAGAAGAAGCAACCTGTTCGATAAAATGATTCTTAATGGGCCAAGAAAATCGTACAAAATGGGTCAAAGGAAACATTACCCAAATGGCAATACTTGAATAAAAAGATTGTGCCTGAATTAATTAGTCAAAATAGTTGAAGGACTCCCTTCTCAATTGGGTCGATAAATAGAATTCCAGGCTTGATAAATAATAACAGTTCGGATGATACAACACGATAAAAATAATTCGGATCGACTCGATAGACGACGATAAACAAACTAATCCGGATTATCTATATTTATAATACACACCATATATTAAAATAATAATAGTAATAAAAATATGCATTTAGACAAATAATACAATTTGACAAATAAATATATATAGACATTCAATTATAATAATAGTACTAATAATAATAATAATCACATTAGCAAATAATAATAATATAAGGAGCACAAATAATAATAAAGAAAATAAATAATAACACCAATAATCCACAATCGAATGGGTTATTACATCGGGCCAACACGAACTCGATTGACACGGCTTGGCCGGTGCGCGATCTTGAATGGTGCCACGATCATTGACGCAGGGGCGTGCTTGGACCACGGCTAACGGTACGACATGTAGACGGTACGTCGGATGGACTCGATGCACGGGCACGCACTCTGCAGTTCGGCTCCAACGGTCAGACGAGAGTCGAGCAAGTGTGCAGGACGAAGATAAGCATTACGAATTAATGATACGACGGCTAAATATTATCCAGACGGTACTAGGGCTCAGACATTTATAATCGGATCCAGAAAAATACCCAGTTATCGAAACCGGAAAAAACTAGAGTTTCGATTCTCGAAGGTCCTAACTCATTTAAGGTCGATAATTAACATATATATTTATGTAATTTATATTGATTTTAGAAATCAACAACTGCAGTAAAAATCATATCCGACTAATTAATCTAAAATACCGCATTCCTCGGCTTAAGTCCCGATCTTATAACTAAGTTCAACGGTATCCTAAGTTTATAAAAATCGAATCATGGCATCCTCAATATACTAATAGTCAACGGTCAACATAACAAGTCAAACGACAACTCCTAACCTAGTCAATTCACAATTGCTATGACCGGTCAACGCATTTGACCGGCTCGTTTACCTACCAAACCATGTTCGAAAATTATAAAATTTGAACCTACGCCTCAAGACATCGCAAAGAAATTAATGGTACTTATTTCAACGTTTTATCGAAATTATTTAACGAGGTCTCGAAAATAGCTTTAAGCCCGTATGTCCCGTTTTTACCAAAATGGCGAAAATAGAGGTTTATATGGGCCGTCCGTAGGAGTTGTCTTGGCTTTCAGCCGCTGGAAAGAAAGAAAAAATTTTGAGTCAATTTTCTTTATTGAGTAGGCTTTACCCCCCTCTCTTTGTCTCATTTAAAATTCCTTGCTTGCTTGGGCCTCTCGTACCGGTGGTCAACCCCACCCATACCCTTCCACTCAAATCAAAATTTCTTTTCTCTTATCTCGTTTATAACATTAAATCTAATCCATATAAATCGAGTTTTTGTTATTATACCTTAAATTGCTCAAAATCGGCGGATCAAAAAATAAATCAGCCTAGGCAGAGGAAAAATAGAGCGAACCAGTTCGGCTAGGGGCTGTTCGGACCAGATCTAGGGCTGCTTGGGTCGGATTTCACGCGCTGGGCTCGGGTCTGAAGAGTTGGGCACAGATCTGAGCTGTTCGGGTGCAAGGGGTGCAGATCTGAGCTCGGGTGGAGGCTGGTTCGCCGGAAACAAAGCTGCTGGTCGTGGATCTTGCTCGGGCTTGCTTTTTCTGGCGTGAATGGGTTGGTCCGAAGCCCTTGTCGGAACAGAGGTTGACGAACATCGAGCTGTGGTGGTTGGTCGTTGGAAATGCACGAAGGTGAGCTGCTGTCGCTGGAGATGGTGCAAGCTCGACGGGGCTCAGCTTGGAGACATCGTCGGAGGTGGAAGAAGAGACTTCGGAGCTGCTGTGACCCATCGTGAAGGGCTGTTGGAGGGCCGAGCTGTGATGGCGACGGGATGGCATCGAGCTCGTCGGGAATGGAAGCTGCGGGTTGGAGCAAGTAGGTGCGAGCTTGACATCGCCGGAGCTGGGAAGGAGACGACGGTTTTGCAGCTGGGGTCGCGGTGGCTCGCTGAGGTCGCACAGCTCGGCTTGAGGCTGGTAGTCGGAGCAGGAGCGTGGTCGGGACGCCGGGAATGAAGGTTCACCAGAGATGTGTGCTCGCGTGGAGTGGAGCTGCTCGCCGGCAGGAATGAGCGGCAACGACGTGAGCTGGTTCTGGTGCGAGTTCGGGACTGAGGTTCGCCGGCTTGTCGGAGCTCTGGTGGTGGTCGGTCGGAACTGAAGGTGGAGGGTGGAAGAAGAAATTTGAGGAAGACAAGCTTCTCTCTCCCTCTCTCTCTCATATATTTTCCACTTTTTTCTTCTTTTTTTTTAGTTTTTTATTTTTAAAAACTATTGTTGGGAAATGAGTTTATGAGCTGTGGGTTTTTTCTCATTTCGGCTGCCACTTATCGGCTGCCACTTATCCGCTGCCAAAGTACTGTGGACATGCTACTTATATATATGTGAGAGGATTAGGGTTTTGACACATTTTTGGGCTCAAAATTTGGGCTCACCATTGTGCTAGAATGCTTGGACTATACTTGGGCTTGTAAAATTAAATACGACTTTAACCGAACAATTAACGGCTCGAGAAATAAAATAATTGGGCTGGATGCCAAAATAAAAATGGTTCGCTTATGGGCCCGGAAAATAATACGATAGCTCAAATTAATTTATCTCTACTATAATGGGCCGAATAAATAATGTTGGGTGCGGTAAATACAATAATTGGGCCACTCGGGAATTAAATAAATTCCCGACTTTTCTGATACTCGATAAAAATAATTAATCAAGACTTAGACTTAGGATTTTTATCTCGTTTCTGAAATAATAATTCGACCGTATACTCGATTAGCTTAAATGGGCCGACTAAAATAATTGGACTCGAATAATCAAATTATCCAACTTCGGTTCGCTTAAATAAAATTCTGATTAGTCCAAGGCTCGGTTATAAAAATATAACTGATACTTGGGCTAGATAAATCCGACTTTAATAATTAAAATTGAATGAATTTTTCACGGCTTAGACTTTAATACTAATTATTTAATTTAATGCAAATAAATATAATAAATGCATCAAATTTAGAAACATAATTTTAATTGAAATATTGTCAAGCTCCATAAATAGTAAATAAAAATCTGGGCGTTACAATCTATCCTCTTTAAAATATTTCCGTCCTCGGAAATGCTAAAACTAAACATAAGTCCGACTCGACTAGAAACTAGGAATCAAAAAGTACATATAACTAGTCAGAATGGAAACTATGGGTAATGAGTGTTGATCTCATCCTCTCGCTCCCAAGTGGCCTCGGCCTCGTCGTGGCAGCTCTAGCGAACTCGGGCTAGAGATATATCTCTATTCCTCAGTCGTTGGACCTTTCAGTCTAAAATCGCTATCGGCTGCTCCTTGTAAGCCGGGTTCTGCCCGACCTCAAGCTTGTTGAAATTCAACACGTGTCTTGGATTATGCACGTAATTTCTCAACATCGAAATGTGAAAGACGTTGTGCACACCCAGAAGCTCGGGTGGCAACACCAAACTACATACTACCTCGCCCACTCGATGGAGAATCCCAAATGAGCCTATAAAATGGGGATCTCATATTGACACTATGGTCTCAGATACTCAGTGGAATTGAGCAATCCCAAGGACATAAATACAGGAAAACTGCTCCATGGTCATCATCATCCTCACGGTAAAAAGCGGACCGACTTCGCAGTCCGTCCACAACTACCCAAACCGCATCGGGCTGCTCCTTTGATTTGGGTAGTCCCAATACGAAATCCATGGTAACGTGCTCCCACTTTCACAATAGAACCTCTAGTGGTTACACGAAACGGGGTGTAAATTTGTGCTCAACCTTCGCTTGTGGGCAAACCAAGCACTTTTCAACGAACTCCGAAATGCTAAACTAAGGTATATGTCAAAAACTTAGGCCATATACAAATCAAACTCAAGTCTAAGATTTCCAACTCTGAATTATGTCTTCCTCCAACTAGTGATCTCGGCTATGCGATGGCAACTCCATTTCAAGCCCCCAGGTAAATTCGAACTAGTAACTCTTATTTCAAGCCTCCATAATTTACCTGGCCTTATGGCTGTTATACACCGTTAACCCAAGTTCAAGAACTGGGTCTCTATCTGGATACTGCTATAGGGCGGTACCGGCATCGGCCGGTCTCGCTGTACTCGTTCACCATGGCGACTCGCTAAAATCTCACTATGTGCATTAGATTAAAATCCAAGACAAAACTTAAAAACTATACTGGGGAACTTCAAAAGAAGCTCATCTATACTCTTAGCAGCATGGCCCTAGCTATGGCGACACTCTTGGACTTAGAGAGACCTACTTCTTGCCTCTCTAACTAGCGTACCTTCCGCCAAAAGTGGTCGAAGGCACTATCTCAAGGGTCAACTCGTATCAACGTGATGCTCATCTAAGGCTTCCACGTGTTTGAGCTCGAGTACATCTTCTCGAACTCGAGACGTGGGGAAAAATCGCTCAACATTTCCAAAGAATTTCGGCGACAAAGCCTCAGCCGTTAGGCTTAGCTCGCCGTCTCTGCTATATGTTGAAAATGACTAGGTATCTAAACTATTGCTCATCTGCGGCGGTGACCTTCGGGGTCATCACGCCATTCACACTGGTTTCAAATTCTCTGTGGCTGGCATGTATGCGACTTTCGTCGATTCAGGGTTGCCTTAGTCTTAGCATGGATCGCCGATCTCTTCTCTAATGTCTGTCGGTCTATTATTAACTGAGGATCTTTCTCTGGCTATTTCTTCTTTGTACGTCAGCGATCCACAATTGTCAGTACTAAATCGTACGATGTCATGTCAATCAACATTTATTAACTATCTTAGTAGCAAATCGCTCTTTCGAACGGATTTGTCATTCAAAATGCAAGCATCTGGCCGTTCTGTTCGTCCATCGATCTGTAATGCTGATGAGGATGACTAGAAATTGTGGTTCGACTTGTTGTGACCTGACTCATGATGATGCGATACGTTGCACACGGTACGTTGCATGTGGCTTACCCACTACCCGGGGCCCATGGGCGTGGAACACCTGCATGCTATACCTGCGGCGTCAATGTCGCCTACAGTCATAAACACAGTCATACCCACGTCTTATGCTAGTGGCTTCACGGTACTGCGACACTGAGTTAACTTGGCGAACTACTACTAGATCTAACTTCTTGAGACAAATCGAGGGTCTCACTACTTATATGGGCAAAATTTACCCAAGGGTACTTAAAATTTCAATGTTGAGACTTTTTGTTCTTCCTTCCCTCAACGTCTAATCTAAAGCTAGTGATGTCGTACACCACTAGTACTTAGAGATGACTTCATCACCTCAACTTTCTCGTGCTTTTTGATCTTGAGGCTTCGGGCTCCTCAACTTTTCATAGAGGATGTCCGAGCTTCAAGTTCAATCTTGGAACTTGTTATCTTCTCGCATTGGTAGACAACTTTTCGACTCTCAAAGGTGAGTACTTACTCTCCTTCTTGAGTCTATATAACTTTTGGTAATTGGTGCAATTCTCCTTTCTTCACGAACCATCGGGCGCACCCTAGGGTGACGTCCAACAATTCACAATTCGGATCTGGGTCTTCAATTCTTGCAGCTTCTTGGCGTCTGGGTCTTCAGCTCTTGTAGCTTCTTGTTGTCTGGGTCTTCAGCTATTGTCGCTTCTTGGAGTCTCTCAATTTGGCGCTCTTGACACGGGTCCTTCTCCATCATCAGGTCAATCGAATTTTATTTGTCGATCAGGTGGTCTTCTCGGTAATATTTTGAAAATTCGTACGGGTGATTTCGAACAATGGTAACTCTCCGGGAATTGTCAGTGAAGTGTTCTCTCTCTTCTTGGCTTCTAGAATTTTTCTATCGGCACATCGTCCATCTGCGCACAACTTCCAACTCAAGAGTTGTGGCATTCGACACAGGTATGCAAAATTTATAAGTCTCCGTCTTCTGAAACATGCTATCTCAACTTCCACTTGGCTTTCATTAAATTCTCTGCAAACTATCGTCTGAGTATTCTCACACTATTAGAATTTCCTTGGGTGACGGTGTCAAAACATGACTCAACATGCAATCCTCGCTCTCGCTTCCCTTAAACTGGGTCTTTTATTCCTCTAACTACTAGAGATCACCTCATATGGAAAATATATCGGCTATGGTTCAGCTTAAAGACTCCATGGTTTCTCCCGGACTTATGGCTTTTATTTCAAATATCTAGGACTTACCCAGATCTATGACTCTTATACACTGAAAAACTATTACTTCTTATACTAGTTAGAAGGCTCTTTCCAACTCAAGTGAGGTAACCTCCAGAGTTAAAACTTAAAGCTCACATAGTTCAAGCAATGGAAAGTCCACTGCTTTATCTATGTGTTGCAATCTATCGGCTTGTTAAACTAACTTCTGCAAGTGTCTAATTATAGCAATAACTAGCTCGTTGCGGTCTTTATCTTATGAAAGGCACTGAAATTTTGGTCTCAACTTGAATTTTAACGGAGTTTAAAAAATACGCAGAAATTTCCACAACAAAAGTATTGCGGTTTCACGGAGTAGAGATAATTAAACTACACGCATCTTCTTGAGTCTTCTGGACATCTACTTCTAGTGGTGATGGGCGCATACATTAGCACTTTCTCATCCTTGTTGATCCTAGGTTGACTGTTGCTTGTTGGGTTCTGTCATTTCTGGCAGAATTTACTGAAATGTAGAATTTACTTCATCTTAACTCTAAGGCTTGAAATCGATCTTATGGCTCAAATATATTGCCACAGTTATCCTTGATAGGTAGGAAAAATTACTTTCCACAACATAATCGAGACTGTTTCTAGAGTTATATTCCGCTCCGTCCACAGAAAAGTCAACGGTAGAGCGTACAAATAACTGACTCTACTGAAATTCTAACTAAAACAGTATAGCCAATTAATAAATAGCTACACTATACTTTAATAATTTATCGAAGTCCAAAAACACCTAGCTTGGCTAGTGTTCCGGTTACACTAAAATCTTCTAAGTTCTGACTAGAGTACTAACTAGAATTCTCAAAATCTTAATCGAAGAATAGATCGTACGCCCCTAAAATAATCTGACTATAATTAAATATGCATTCGCAATTAATAAAAGTTGTACAAGTGACGTACCTCGGAGTCGGCGTAGCGTGAGCGTGGTGTGGTCATATCTCACTGAAATTTCAGTATACAGAACCACTAAGTGGCTCTGATACCAACTGTAACACCCTACCTAAACTTACTAAAATCAGAGTAAATTTTTCGCTCTATAAATAGAAAGCACTGATTTAATTTTCGAAAACTCATATTAATTTTTCGAAAATACTTTAACTTTAATATATGGGATGCTACTCAACTTTAATCTTAAACCTTTAATCTTTAATATCTTTAAACTATTAGGCATGCAACCGAGGATAATCCATTACTCTAATAAGGCGCCATGAACATCTCAGGATTTAAGCATGCTTAGTCTGAAATACGGAAATACTAGTCTGAAATTTTGAAATACTGAAATACTAATCTAAAATTCCGAACTACTGAAATACTGATCTGGATACTAGTCTAAAATCCTGAATTATTAGTCTAAAATTCTGAAATACAGTTCTAGAATGCGGAAGCAAATATAGGTTCAAACATCAAGGGCATACAAGCAATCAATGAAACATAACTAAGGCATAAGTAAATCAAACAATACAAAACATAATATAACACAAATATCCTGACTGGTGACCACCACCACATCCGGCTCACGCTCCACGCGGGACTCCATCACCTGAAAAATAGGGTAGTGGGGAGGCGTGAGCACAAAGGAATCAACGGTGCTCCACTGGGACCGGCACTGAATACTCAGCACAATTAATAACAAACTATGAAATCAACATATATATGAATAAACTGGTCTGGCTATGGGACTAACGGTAAACTGGTACTCATGTTCACATTCTGGGGGTCCCTTCCCACAGAAATCCAGGAAAGGCACTGATCACCCCATCTGGACGCTAGACGTAGGCTGGGCATCGCCCACTCAACCAAGTTACAACTGACATCTGACATCTTGACCAAGACGAGATCACTCATCCGTCTCGATCCTTCAATTTAATCACATATACATCTCAGACATGGTAAATTATTAAAAGCGATGAAATACATAGTACGTGGTCTCCACCTGGAAAACGACGAATGCATATGCTGAATATCTGAAATATATTGCGTAGCAGGCAGAGGCTCGAGTCTCCTCAAGCTACAAAACTATGAGCGAAATATTCTAAGTACTGGGCTCATAATAAAACTCAAATCTTTAATATTTATTGTCTAGGTTCGCTCACTTCGATTTAAAAATTATTTTAGGGATTTACGAGCTGATTTTAAAAATATTATTGTCTTTGAGGCATTCTAGAGTTCTCTGAAATATTTCTAAGTCTGGAACTAAAATCTGACTGAATCTAATCCGACTGAAATCAAAACTATATTTGGATCTTTGATATATCTGGAATCTTAACTATATCTGAAATCTATCTGAAATATATATCTGAAATTCTGTCTGAAATATATATCTGAAATTCTATCTCTGAAATTCTATCTGAAATATATATCTGGAATTCTATCTCTGAAATTCAATCTGAAATTTATATCTAAAATTCTATCTCTGAAATTCTATCTGAAATATATATCTTGAATTCTATCTCTGAAATCTATCTGAAATAAATATCTAAAATTCTATCTCTGGAATTCTATCTGAAGTATATATCTGAAATTCTATTTCTGAAAATCTAGATGTAATATATATATGAAATTCTATCTCTGAAATTCTATCTGAAATTTCTCGAACCGTCTGGACTGCCCGGACTGATTCAGTTGTACTGAAATTCTTTGCGAACCATCCGGCCTGCCCGGACTGGTTCGACTGAAATGGACCGACGGCTCACTCGGAGTCGGTCGATCATTCTCTTGACTTTGTGCAGCTCGGTTTGACTGTGGTCCGAATTTGGCGTGACAACTCAGGCCAGCACGAACTCGACTGACACGGCTTGGCCGGTGCGATCTTGAAATGGTAACACGGTCACTAACGCAGGGGCGTGCTTGGACCACGGCTAACGGTACTGCGTGTAGACGGTACGTCGGATGGACTCGGTGCACGGGCACGCACTTAGGGGTTTGACTCGGACTCAGTGCATGGGCACGCAGTCGGCGGTTCGGCTCCAACGGTCAAACGAGAGTCGAGCACGTGTGCGGGACGACGATAATCATTACAGATTAATGATACGACGGCTAAAGATTATCTAGACGGTACTAGGGTTCAGACATTTATAATCAAATCCAGAAAAATACCCAGTTATTGAAACCAGATAAAACTAGGGTTTCGATTCTCGAAGGTCCTAACTCATTTAAAGTGGATAATTAATATATATATATATATATTATGCAATTTATATTAATTTTAAAAATCAACAACTGCAGTTAAAATCATATCCGACTAATTTTCTAAAATACCGCATTCCTCGGCTTAAGTCCCGATCTTATAACTAAGTCCAACGGTATCCTAAATTTATGAAAATCGAATCGTAGCATCCTCAATATACTAATAGTCAATGGTCAACATAACAAGTCAAACGGTAACTCCTAACCTAGTCAATTCACAATTGCTATGACCAGTCAACGCATTTGACCAGCTCGTTTACCTACCAAACCATGTCCTAAATTATAAAATTTGAACCTACGCCTCAAGACATCGCAAAGAAATTAATGGTATTTATTTCAATATTTTATCGAAATTATTTAATGAGGTCCCGAAAATAGCTTTAAGCCCGTATGTCCCGTTTTTACCAAAATCACTCAAATAAAAATTTCTTTTCTCTTATCTCGTTTATAATATTATGTCTAAGCCATATAAATCGAGTTTTTGTTATTATACCTTAAATCGCTCAAAATCGGTGGATCGAAAAATAGATCGGTCTAGGCAGAGGAAAAATAGAGCGAAATGTTAGAAGTATGCTGTAAAAGCTGTGTTTTGCAGTTTCTATCAATTCCATTTTGATCTGGCAATCATGTTTCGGTCAAAGTACATATGTTTGCAGTTTATTTATTTATGCAATACATACTCCATGTCTTATATTGAGATAGTGTGGTTCGAAGAGTTTCGAACGGAAAGATCACCTATCGGTTCCTTATAAGACTAAACTATTCGTTCACAGTCTAGACTGGCAGTGAGACCCCACTTGGAAAAAGACTGTAGTGTATTCCCGATTCAGTTGGTCTTTGACTGAAAGATTACACTAGCAATTATGTTAAGTGTTGAACATGACCACGGAAGGATAAGGATATGAGACTCACTGACCGTTGTCGTAACCTAGACCTT
>CACSLK010023397.1:1760241-1797049 GCA_902706635.1 Striga hermonthica
ATCCGCACGTCACGACCAGCAGTCCGCGCACGCTGTCCGCGCTCGACGCGCACGATCGCCCGCTGCCACCCGACGACCGAGACACGCGCATCGTCCGTTCGTGATCCGTTTGACGAGTTGATTAGAATCAACTAAAGGCCAAACCTATCCGCCCATTAGGTTGTGGTGTTCAGACGAACTTCACCAACGGTACTCTACATCGTCTCAGAGTCGGCAAAAATTTTAAAAGGTAAATGTCCATATCCTAACTATAGATTCCGCTGCGTTAGGATTTATTTCGATAAAGTTCAATACTGTGCATGTTGTTTGACGTTCCTGACAGAACCCAACACGAAACGGTTCGGCTAGGGGCTGTTTCGACCAGATCTAGGGCTGCTCGGGTCAGATTTCATGCGCTGGGCTCGGGTCTGAGGAGCTGGGCACGGATCCGAGCTGTTCGGGTGCAAGGGGTGCAGATCCGTGCTCGGGTGGAGGCTGGTTCGCTGGAAACGAAGCTGCTGGTTGTGGATCTTGCTCGGGCTCGCTTTTTCCAGCGTGAATGGGTTGGTTCGAAGCCCTTGCCGGAACAGAGGTTGACGGACATCGAGCTGTGGTGGTTGGTCGTCGGAAATGCACGTAGGTGAGCTGCTGTCGCCGGAGATGGTGCAAGCTCGACGGGGCTCAGCTTGGAGACGTCGTCTGAGGTGAAAGAAGAGATGTCGGAGCTGCTGTGACCTGCCGTGAAGGGCTGACGGAGGGCCGAGCTATGATGGCAACGAGATGGCGTTGAGCTTGTCGGGAATGAAGTTGCAGGTTGGAGCAGGTAGGTGCAAGCTTGACGTCGCCGGAGTTGGGAAGGAGACGACGGCTCTGCAGCTGGGGTCGCGGTGGCTCGCTGAGGTCGCACAGCTCGGCTTGAGGCTGGTAGTCAGAGCAGGGAGCGTGGTCGGGAGGCCGGGAATGGAGGCTCACCAGAGATGCGTGCTCGCGTGGAGTGGAGCTGCTCGCCGGCGGGAATGAGCGACAGCGACATGAGCTGGTTCTGGTGCGAGTTCGGGATTGATGTTCTCCGGCTTGCCAGAGCTCTGGTGGTGGTCGGTCGGAACTGAAGGTGGAGGGTGAAAGAAGAAATTTGAGGAAGACAAGCTTCTCTCTACCTCTCTCTCATATATTTTCTTCTTTTTTTTTCTTTTTTTTTTATTTTTTTATTTTTAAAAAACTAATGTTGGGAAATGAGTTTTTGAGCTGTGGGCTTTTTCTCATTTTGGTTGCCACTTATCCGCTGCCAAAGAATTGTGGAGTCATGCTATTTATATATATGTGAGAGGATTAGGGTTTTGACACATTTTTGGGCTCAAAATTTTGGCTAACCATTGGGCTAGAATGCTTGGACTATACTTGGGCTTGTAAAATTAAATACGACTTTAACCGAACAATTAATGGCTCGATAAATAAAATAATTGGGCCAGTACCAAAATAAAAACGGCTCGCTTATGGGCCCGAAAAATAATACGATAGCTCAAATTAATTTATCTCTACTATAATGGGCCGAATAAATAATGTTGGGTTCGATAAATACAATAATTGGGCCGCTCGGGAATTAAATAAATTCCCGACTTTTCTGATACTCGATAAAAATAATTAATCAAGACTTAGACTTAGGATTTTTATCTCGTTTCCGAAATAATAATTCGAACATATGCTCGATTAACTTAAATGTGTCGACTAAAATAATTGGACTCGAATAATCAAATTATCCGGCTTCGGTTCGCTTAAATAAAATTCTGATTAGTCCAAGGCTCGGTTATAAAAATATAACTGATACTTGGGCTAGATAAATCCTACTTTAATAATTAAAATTGAATGAATTTTTCATGGCTTAGAATTTAATACTAATTATTTAATTTAATGCAAATAAATATAATAAATGCATCAAATTTAGAAACGTAATATTAATGGAAATATTGACGAGCTCCATAAATAGTAAATAAAAATTTGGGCGTTACAGTCCTGGATTGTAAAAATTTCTTGTGGAACCTTGGACCAAAAGCCGACCCTGGTCGGGTGTAGCCATGCGAAGTGGTGGGTGAGCATGCACGCCCGTGCTGGAGACGTGAGGCCAACAGTGGGACCGACCGTTGAATCACACGAGAGTTGTACCCGCCATCACCGTGCGCGCAAACTCCCCGAGCCAGCGGATGCGGCCAAACCTCGACCTTATAGGTGGGTACGCGTGCGCCCCAGTGCCCCGCTTATGCAACGCCAGCGAGCGTTCTGCCTCTTGGGTGATAGTGCACTAACCCCGAACCATTGATGTCTTTCCTAAATTGTTGAAATCATTTTATGCTGGATAATTTGGTTATCCTTTTGAACATTTTTCGTCGAACTTGAACTGAGAGCTCCAAGTTCCACTAAAATGTGTATAAATCCTTAATCGATGATTCTGATTAAGGGGTTTAGTCGAAGAGTTCCCATGTCTCACTCGAGAGTTTCTCGAGTCGGAAAATGGGGAAGTTCGTGTTGTCATTGGACAGAGCCTTAATGTCGTGCATAAGGGCTATGTTCGACTCGTGGAGTCGATATCTTGAGAGTGTGAGCATTTTGGGGTTGTGTTGTCTATATTTGGTACCGTGTCGATGTATCTGAGGGAAACGCATGGTCCGTGATGAAATGGTGAGCAAATTTTGAAACTCATGATCATAGGTTAAGCCGTATTGGGTCCCTTGCAAGAAGATGTGCACCTGAGCTCGGGCAAGATTGATCACCCTCCCATGCAAGAAGGTAAACATATGAGCATAGGGCGAGTCAGATTGGGTCTTGTACGGGGTGTACGCCTTCCGATTCTAGGGCGATAAGACTCATGCAAGCGGGGTTGAGTTTCGGAGGGGAATACCTGGACCTCATGATTGAAAATTTCTGTTCGAGTCTGTCGCTTTCCTTTAGATGCGTGTTTTTTTGTATTTTCGAGGACGAAAATCTCTTAAGAAGGATAGAGTGTAAGGCCTCGTTCGCTTTATAGATTCCTCATAATATTTTATTATCGAATATTATTTACAAGGTGATATTTATTTTATTAGTCGCGTTGTCGACTTAAATAAAAGGTTGGTGTACACGATCGTTTTTATTGAAAAACGTTCGTCGTTCGACGATTTCAGAAAAATCGCGTGAATCGGATCTAACTCGTTCATTTATGAATAATAATTGGGATTATTTACTTATTTCTTTTTATAAAATATTGCTATTATTAATTACCTTGCCATTATTATAATTGTTGGATGCCTAATTGCTATTATTGTTTATTACTATTTGAAAGTGCTGAAGATTGACAGTAAATCGATGAACCTTCTGATGTTCGCAGAGACCAGAAATTTAAGGAAGTATTTAAGGGAAGTTTATTTTTGGTATGAATAAGTCTTAATTTTAATCAAGTCCAAAGGACTGATTATTTATGTTTTATTTTGGCAGGACCTTGGGATTGAGGGGGAGATACGCTTTCCACAATCTAAAGAGAAGGAGAATCGCAAGATTCACCTTCCATAATCGAAGAAGCAAAAACCTCAAGAGATTATCATTCTTTATCTGCGTTTGTCTTGGATTAGAAGACTTTCCAAAGGATGTTGAAGATAAAAGGAGGACGAGACCAGAGTTGAGGATGAATTTTCGCATCTATTTTTGAGTTAGTTATTTTTCTTTCGGTGAGTGAAAAAGAGTGATATTCAGGACATTTTGTAAAAGAACGTTCGGAGGTTCGTTCTTATAGTTTGAGGGATTCGAACTAGAAAATCCACAAGGGAGTTGTGGTAAGATAAGTAGTTGTGTGAATCATCATTCAAGTAGAGTGTAGAGGGATTCTATACTGTAAACCCTTGGATGATGTAAGAGTTGTTCACATTAATGAAAGAGATCTGAAGGGAGAGTGGGACGCTCTCCTGGAGATACAATTTTTAGTGAAAAACGGCTTCCGCAATTGTTTGAATCTTCATTACAGTCTGTCTTCAATTTAGTGCAACTCTGGGTACTTGGTGTTCAAGTATCAAATTTCATTTGGTATCAGAGTGGGTTTTCGTCTTCATTACGAAAGATCCTAGGACGTGTGTTACCCTCAAATCATGAATCAAGAAAGCGGATCAATGTCCAGGCCTCCGCAATTGGACGATTCGAACTACTTGTATTGGAAGTCTATGATGACAATCTTTCTGAGATCGCTTGGAAAAGGCTTGTGGGAAAGTGTTGAAAATGGATGGGAGCATCCAGTCATGCAACAAGCACTCGATCAAGGTAAAGAATCAACGAAAGTCACGGTTCTTAAACCCAAGGACAACTGGACTGATGTTGAGAAGCTTCAAGAAGAAGCCAACTATCGTGCCTTGTATGCGATTATGATGGCAGTTGATCAGACAAGACACAAGATGATAGTTCACCGCAAAACTGCAAAAGATGCTTGGAGGGTCTTACAGCGTCAATTTGAAGGTTCAATGGCCGTCAAAGCATCCAGACTTCAACGGCTAACTCTTGAATTTGATGAGATCAAAATGAGGGATGAAGAGACAATTGACGTATACTATGCCTGATTCTGTGATCTGGTAAATCTAAGCATGATGCTTAGAGAAGAAATCTCTGAAAAATGTCAAGTACAAAAGATTATGAGAACTGTCGTTCGCAGGTTTAGAGAAAAAATCACAGCTGTTGAAAGATTCCAAAGAGTGGCGTCGTTGGATGTTGATGAACTTCTTGGAGAGCTCAGAACTTTTGAAATCAACAACAATTATGACAAAGTTAAAAGTAAAGGCTTAGCTCTCAAAGCTGCTATAGTTGAGGAAAGAGAAGAAAGCAATGACGATGAAGGTCCGTTGGCAGATGATAGTTAGCTGAAAGAAGCACTAGCTTTAATCGGGCGAAACTATGGGAAGATGAGTCAAAGGCTGTACAAGAACAAATTTGCTAGAAAAAAGGGGAACAATTTCAGCAAGAATGTGGTGCAGGACAAGAAAAGTAGTATGCCACTCTCAAAATTCGATTCACAACGAGTCGAGAAGGATCAATGCAGAGAGTATCGAGGCTTTGGACACTTCCAGTATCAGTGTGCTAATCTTAAGAAGAAGAATAAGTCACTGAAAGCAACCTGGGAAGATTCAGATGAAGAAGGAACAAACGAACCTTCGTTGCACACAAACAACCAGGCAGTTCATACCTCAGTCAAGAAGTTCATGTGTCTCACCACTTCTCATGCTCCGAACAAGTTTGAAGAAAATTAGAAAGAAACTGAAGCATCTTAGGATGAAGCAGATCAAAATGTGTGTGTAGATCCAGTGCACTTACTTGCTATGGAAAAGTGTGCTCAAGCATCTGAAGCTCTACAGAAGCTTCAAAATGAAGTGTTTAGACTTTCAAGAGCAAATAGGGTGCTGAATGAACAAGAATCCGCCTCCACTGCTACTTAAGAGTGTGAACTGGATACTACTAAGGCATGAACTTGCATCCTTGAGAGCAGTGTCAAACTTGCTAAACAAGACGGACTGGAGAAGGCTCAGACCATTGAATGCTTGAGGACTGAACTATTCTCTACTCAGAAACTTCTTGCCGAGCGGAACCAGGAAATTGTACTACTGAAGAATGAAGCTTATCGGATGATGAACGAACATGCTAGCATGGAAAGCAAACTGAAGGCAAACTTTGCTGAGTTGAACCGAACTGCAGAAGTTGTTCGAAAACTGAACAAGAGAAAAGCAAATCTGAATGAACTTCTTTCTTTGGGAAGACAACACGGTGATCTTGCTAGAATATGGTACACTGGTATGAAAGACATTCCTGAGTCCTCAACTGGAGCTTCAAATGCAAAACATACCGGTCTTGGATTTGGTGACAAACCTGAAGTTGGAGGCGTGAACCTCCATGGGAGACCTTCCAGAAACGTGTTTGACAGGTTTGTAAAAAGCACTGTAAGTAAACCTCCAACTCCACAATCTTCCTTGAAGGTTCATTCTCCCAAGCAGAAATGTGTTATTAAAACTCACCATAACTTTGTTCCTATCTGTCATTACAGTGGTGTGGTCACATAAGACCCAAATGCTATAAAATGCAGCATGATCTTTGTACAGGTAATGTTAGGGGTTGGAATCAGTCTGGGATTCCAGTGAAGGTCCATTCTAGGACCCTCTCAAATAACCGTACCAAAAATCATCAAGTGTGGGTTGCTAAGAAATCCTTCAACTGTTTTGCCTCTGTTCTGTCCCTCAGGACCTCTCTGAAAGGTAAATGGTATCTGGACAGTGGCTGCTCTAGACACATGATTGGTGAACTTTCTTACTTGATGAACATTCAACCTAGTTCAAATGGGGAAGTCACATTTGGTGATGGACTGAGCAATAAGGTTATTGGAACTGGCTGTTTAAATTTGGGTGGAATACCTAAACTAACTGATGTGTTACTTGTTGATGAGCTAAAGGCAAATCTCTTGAGTGTGAGTCAACTCTGTGATCTAGGCCTTAGTGTCAGTTTCTCTTGTGATAAGTGTTATGTGAAAGACAGTGAAGGTTCTTGTGTACTTACATGTTCTCGTTCAACAGATAACTGTTATCTTGTTGATGTTAATGAAAAATTCCTTTTCTCAAATGTGAGCGAACCTGAAATATGGCATCAACGCCTAGGACATATTGGATACTCTCACCTTGTCAAATTGACCAATGCAGAGGTAGTCAGGGGTGTTCCAAAGATTGCTATGAAGGACCAGCCAATTTGTGAACCTTGTCAACTAGGTAAGAAAACGAGGACATCCCAGAAGTCACTGAACCATATTGTTTCTAAATAGATCCTAGAGATTCTTCACATGGATCTCATGGGTCCCATTCAGGTAGAAAGCTATCAAGGTAAAAAGTATATTTTTGTGTGCGTTGATGATTTCTCTCGATATACTTGGGTTGATTTTTTGCGTGAAAAATCTAACACATTCTCTGCCTTTAAGTCACTTTGTTTGAAGGTTCAAACTGAGAAATGTTTTCCCATAATAAGTATTCGAAGCGATCATGGAAGAGAGTTTGAAAACTCTGAGTTTGCTGAATTTTTTGAATCTCTAGGTATTAGTCACGAGTTCTCGGCTCCTAAAACTCCTCAGCAAAATGGAGTTGTTGAAAGGAAGAATCGCACTCTACAAAAAATGGCCAGAGTCATGTTGAACTCCAAAAACATTTCTTCCAGATGGTGGGCTGAGGCAATCAATACATCATGCTACCTAGTGAATCGTGTGTACCTCCGTCGAGGTATTGGTCTGACTTCATATGAACTCTGGAAAGGTAAGAGCCCTAACCTCAGTCACTTGCATATTTTCGGGTATAAGTGTTTTATCTATAATGATCTCATATGAACTCTGGAAAGGTAAAAGCCCTAACCTCAGTCACTTGCATATTTTCGGGTGTAAGTGTTTTATCTATAATGATCGTGTCCAACTTAAAAAGTTCGATGCAAAATTGGATATTAGATTCTTTCTTGGTTACTCTAACAATAGTCGAGCGTATCGTGTTTACAACACAAGTACCTCCACTGTGATTGAGTCCATAAATGTAATATTTGATGAAAAGAATTCTCAAGTTAGTTCTTGTGTATCCTTTAATCAGTTTGAAAATGTTGAGGCATTGCAGGATACTCAGGGTCTTAAGAGTTCTGCAGACAAGGAGAAAGCTGAACCTTCTGTTGGAGATGCTGAAACATCAACTGACTACACTGTCCCTGCAACTCAAGAAGGTTCTGTGTCACTTAGGCGTGATCCTCCCTTAAGGGTTCAGAAAGACCATCCATCCGAGCAAGTCATTGGTGACATAAACGAGAGAGTGACTAGAAACTCGAAGACGTCAGTCAAAGAACTTATGGGTGTCTCTCATTATGTCGGCTACACCTCACTCCTTTAACCCAAGAATGCTAAGGAGGCTCTGAAAGACGAGTGTTGGATCTTAGCCATGCAGGAGGAACTAGAGCAATTCACTAGAAACGATGTCTGGAGTTAGTCCCTGAACCTTCCTCGGGAAATTTTATCGGAACCAAGTGGATCTTCCAGAACAAAAGTGATGAGTTCGGGAATGTGACTCAAGGCGAGACTAGTAGCTCAAGGCTACACTCAGACTCAAGCGATTGATTTTGATGAAACCTTCACCTCCGTTGCTAGACTTGAATCGATACGCATATTCTTATCTATTGCATGTCTAATGAAATTCATTGTTTATCAGATAGACGTGAAGTCTGCTTTTCTGAATGGGATATTACATGAAGAGGCTTACGTGAAGCAGCCTGAAGGGTTCAAAGATCCCAAGAATCCGATGTTGGGTTCTGTTAGGAACGTCAAACAACATGCACAGTATTGAACTTTGTCGAAATAAATCTTAATGCAGCAGAATCTATAGTTAGGATATGGATGTTTACCTTTAAAAATTTTGCCGACTTTAAGACGATGTAGAGTACCGTTGGTGAAGTTCGTCTGAACACCACAACCTAATGGGCGGATAGGTTTGGCCTTTAATCGATTCTAATTGATAGGTTCCATGAAGCTCGATCACATGGCGAGCGGGTCTCGGTCGTCGGGTGCAGCGGGCAGGTCGCGGGCGTCGTGCACGTCGGGCGCTGTGCACGGGCATGCGTGTCGCAGACAGCATGTGCGGGTGCGGGCACTGGCAGCTGGCAGCATGCGTTTTGCGGACGTGCTGGACTGCTGGCGAGCGCGGACGGACGCTGGGAAGGCGCGCATGCGGGGCAGCACTTCTACTTCTACGTGGACTGGGCGTACGTGTCTGGGACCACACGGGGTTACGGATCGCGTCTCCTAGTCGCACGAGGAATAGCAGACGCGTCGCGGACGGGCGCTGGGATCTCGCGGGCAAGGACGACTGGCAGCGGATGCGAACGGGCATACGAGCGGCATTGCTGGGAGCACGCGGACATTGCTGGGCGTCGTGGACTGGACTTTGCGATGCGCGACTGCTCGCGGTAGCGTGCGGTTGCGCGTGGCTGGGTTCGAGCGGCGACTGGCGGCAGTTGGCGATTTTCGGTGATCACTCACGGCAACGATGGGCGGTGATGATGTGATGATGATGACCGGAAAATATGGTTCTTAGAAAGCTCAATTAATTGTACCAAAAAGCCTTCTAATGGAGTATCTAAACACCTACTTCGATTAAACTTGGTGGAGCGTTTAATCGAATCTCCCTAACTCTCAAACGATGATATTTCTCGCGTGTATGTAGGTGAGAAAATCGGCCAACATTACATTATAGGAGAGGTTGGGACATGGTGTATTTATAGGCTCCATTAGGGACCTTAAGGAGGTGCTAAATATGGGCTTATTCCATTAGGCCTAGGAAATCTAATTCTACTCCAATACTAATTTAATGTAGGAAGGAAATCTCCTACTAATCCTCTGCTTCTAGAAGACTCCTAAGTCTCCTAACAATAGAGAAGATCCTTGTAGGAATATCTTTCCTAATTAAATTAATAACTATGGAATAAAATTAATTCCTAATTTAGGAAACCTAATTTTACTCCAATTAATAATATAATGTAGGAAATATATTTCCCACTAATCTTCATCTTCTAGAAGACTCCCAAGTCTCCTAATCCCAAGAGAAGATTCTAGTAGGAATTTTATTCTCCTAATTAATTAATTAATATGGAATAAAATTAATTCTTATTTAATGGAATTAAATAATAAAACATCCCACTAGTGTAATATTATTGCTCTCCACATTTAGCCACTATTTTACCAATAAAATCGAGCCTCCACGATTAAATAATATTAATCTGATTGATCGATTCACCTCTCTATGTTTAAGATATAACGTCCGTTGATTAATTAAATTACTGACAAAATAATTAATCAAATTTTTATTCATTTTCGAAATTAGTACCACTCAGCCTTTAACCATTATGTCAGACAATCGTCTACCTGCAGGGTTTAACATAATGTTCCTTTCTCAGCTCATTTCGGGGACGTCATCAATCCAGCGCACTTGAACATAGTGACTGTAAATAATCTATAACAGCACATCATATAATTATTCTTACTTACCAAAATACCTCGTATGTCGTCCTATTAAAATAGGAATCACTTGGTAAATTAAATAAATAAGAAATAAAAATATATGCCTATTATATATTATCTTACAGCTTAAGAGAACGCATTAATCACTGAAGGGTGAGGTTACAACAACGGTCAGTAAGTCTCATAACCTTTGCCTTCTGTGGTCCTGTTCAACACTTAACATACTCGGCCTCCATGGTTGAGTCTGCCACGCATTTCTACTTGACACTCCTCCATACTATGGCTCCTCCTCCTAAAGTAAACACAAACCCTGAGGTTGACTTGCTTTCGTCCCAGTCTGCCTGGAAGTCTGAATCGGTGTAACACAACGGAAGCAACTCATCTGCTTGGTAAATCAACATGTACTCCTTAGTCCTACGAAGGTACTTGAGTATATGCTTTACCGCAGACCAATGTTCCGGTAATGGATTACTCTAATATCTTGCTACCATGCCTAGGGCATAACAAATACCAGGTCGCGTGCACAACATAGCATACATGAGGCTTCCTACTGCCGATGCATAAGGAACTGCCTTCATGTCCTCTATCTCTTGAGGCGTCTTCGGGGACATTCTCTTAGATAGAGGTATTCCATGTCGAAAGGGCAAATCCCATTTCTTGGAATCCTGCATGTTGAAACGCTTTAGGACAGTGTCTATGTATGTGGATTGGGATAGGCACAACTTTCTCTTCTCTCGGTCGCGAATGACCTTGATTCCGAGAACATGTCCTACTTCACCCAAATCCTTCATATCAAACTGCTTGGATAACCATACCTTTACGTCTGACAAGATCTTCACACTGTTTCCAATGAGAAGAATATCATCCACGTACAACACAAGAAACACCACCACGTTTTCATCACTTTTCTTGTACACACAGTGCTCATCCGAACATTGGGTAAATCCATACGATTGGACAACCTCGTCAAAACGGATGTTCCAAGACCTCGAAGCCTGCTTCAGCCCATAAATAGACCTCTTCAGCTTGCAGACCAGATGCTCTTGGCTCTTTGCAATGAATCCTTCTGGTTGCTGCATATAGATATCCTCGTCCAAATTCCCGTTAAGGAAAGAAGTCTTAACATCCATTTGCCAAATCTCATATTCCATATGAGCAGCCACAGCCAAGAGAATCCTGATGGATTTGAGCATAGCTACCGGCGAAAAGGTTTCCTCATAATCGATCCCTTCTTTCTGAGTGTACCCTTTCGCAATAAGCCTAGCTTTGAAGGTCTCAACCTTCCCATCTGATCCTCTCTTTCTCTTATAGACCCACATGCATCCAATGGCGCGAACGCCACTGGGTGGCACTACAAGATCCCAGACCTGATTAGTGTCCATTGACTCTATTTCAGATTTCATCGCCTTTTGCCAAGACTCTGCGTCCCGATCTTGGAGTGCCTCATTGTATGTCCATTGGTCGGATTCAGGAACGTCTGGGATGGCCTCAGAAGACTCTTCCAGACCCATGAACCATTCGGGCTGCCGGACAACCCTCCCACTACGACGAGGTACTACCTGCTCAGATGCATCGCCGGCGATACGTGTTGCAGTACTTGTGGTGTAACATCTAGCGCACTCGGTATTGAAGTACTCACTCCCTTTAACTCCTCAAGAACATGTCTACTACTGGGCTTATGATCTAAGACATAGTCCTCTTCCAAGAACCTAGCATTCGTGCTAACGATTACTTTCTGGTCCTCGGGACTATAAAATAGACCACCATTCGTTTCCTTAGAATATCCCACAAACAGCCTTACTTCTGATCCCGATTCCAACTTATCAGTATCGGTTCTCAGCACATGTGCTGGGCTACCCCAAATCCTGAGATGTCTTAGACTAGGCTTGTGCCCAGACCACAACTCCAATGGTGTAGACGGTACTGATTTAGAAGATACTCTATTCAGAATCTATACCGCTGTTTCTAGGGCATATCCCCAAAACGAATCTAGTAAACTACTATAACTCATCATTGCCCTAACCAATTTCATAAGTGTTCTGTTCCTCCATTCTGCTACGCCATTCTGCTGAGGCGTGCCAGGCGCAGTCAGCTGGGACGTAATCCCATTATCCGTCAAGTAGCTCCTAAATTCATTCGAGAGATATTCGCCACCATGATCTGATCGTAATGACTTGATACTTTTTCCTAACTGCTTCTCCACAACTGCCTTATACTCCAAGAACTTCTCAAAGCATTCAGACTTGCGGTGCAGAAGGAAAATGTACCCATATCTCGAGTAATCATCGATAAACGTAACGAAGTACTCGAAATCACCTCTTGCTTGAATACTCATAGGACCACATAGATCGGAATGAACTAGCCCTAACACATCTTCGACTCTATGCCCCTTTGAACTAAAAGCCCTCTTAGTCATTTTACCTTCCAGGCAAGACTCACAAGTTGAAAAAGCCTCGACTTCTAACGACCCCAAGGGCCCGTCTGCTACCAACCTTTGAATCCTCCTAAGGTTAATATGACCAAGTCTTAGATGCCAAAGATATGTTTTGTTCATTTTAGAAGGTTCCTTTCTCTTATTCAGATTAGATGATGAATTAAGTAATTGTTTCTGTTGCAGTGGAGATGACTTAAATTCTAGAATGTATAGATTGTCAACTAATGAACCAGAGCATATAAACTTTTTGCCAAAATGAATAATAACTCTATTATCAAACGTAGCGAAAAAACCGTTCATAAACAACTTAGAAACTGAAATCAAATTCTTTCTAAAACTGGGAACCTAAAGACAGTCTTTCAAAACTAGAAACTTATCTAAGCCAAAATCTAAATAGACGTCTCCCACTGCAACTGCTGACGCTCTACTAGCATCGCCCAAGTAGATGGTAACTTCTCCTTCCCTAAGTCGCTTGGTTTCCTGAAATCCCTGCAATGAATTGCAGACATGATCAGTGGTTCTCGTATCTACACACCAGGTACTGGTAGATAACACCGCTAAACATGTTTCAACGACTAAAGCGAAAGGAATACCTTTTTCGTTTCCTGGGAAGAGGGCAGTTTGCCTTCCAGTGTCCTTTCTGCTGACAGTTGTAGCACTTGCCTTTCAGCTTCTTTGCCTTTTGTCGAGGTTGCGCGTCACCCATGACCGCCTTGCCCTTTCCTGTGGAATTCCTCCTCTTCTTTCCCTTAGGAGCCTTAAAAGTGGAAGCTTCTGTAACACCCCACCTTAGACATGAAAATCAGAGTGCGTTTTTCACAAAGTTTATTAAAATAAAACATTTACTTTGCGAAATCTTGATTCGGAGTGCTACCGTAAAACGTGACTTACCTTGAAAATCGTTATTTAGTTTTTAAAGAAAACAAACGTTTAACTTAATGTATTAACTGACTGGAAGGTTGAGCAAAAGATAAGCTCGTTAAATAGTCATGAACAGCGGAAACGTCGTATCGTCAAAATATTTACAAACACATGATCAAAAGTCCTGAATCGGCCGCCAGCTCACTCCTCAACTCCGACTCTGCGACCTGAAAAACATGATAAATATGGGGCGTGAGCACTATAATACACTGTGCTCCGTGGAAACTCATACTAAAGTAAACAGTGAAAATAATTGCAATATCATGATCCTGGCATATACATAACCTGAACATGAAACCGGTACTGAAATAATCATAAACTGATAATCATCACATGACCGTTACCTCATCTGCCGGCATAAAATGTCGGACACCATGTGCACACTCTAGTGGGCAGACTAAGGCCACTAGAACCCAGAATGGACCGGCGACCATTCCAAGCGGATACATGATATGAAATACATACCTCAAACATGGTACCATAATTATAATCAATGTAATACCCAGTCTGAGTCCCCACCTGAACTGTTGTTCTGAAAATGTAAGTGCTGATAGCCTCGAACTGTTCAAACTGTAGCATATATATAAACAAATACTAAGTACTATGCTCAGATTCATTAAAATAGCTTTTAAGATGCTCGACTGAACGGACATGACTTAACTGGACTTATTGACATGAATTAGGGCTCAACCTAGACTGATTTAATTTAAAACTGAACTTAACTACCATGACTTACTGTTATTGAACTTAACTGATATTACTGAACTGAACTGGCTAGACTGGTAACTTGACTAATTTCATGAACTGACTGACTGGACCTGGAACATAACTGAACTGTCTGACATAACTTGGACCGGATCAAAACAATATTAAAACATAGGAATAACTGGTCTGAACCGGCCGGTTCACTGGCTGGCCGGACTGCCGGCTCATTGTGGTCGGGCGGTCGGCCGCTGGCTCAGGCCAACCGGCTTGGTCCCACGTTGGGTGTTGATGCCCGAGCGCAGTCACTAGCATGGACTGGCACGGCCTGGGTGCTATCGGACCTTGTTGGACTCAACTGAGCACGGTCGTGGACGACCACGCGCGCACTGCCGTGCGACTTAGCTTGCTGACGTGCTACTAGGCACGACCAACGTTGACTGGACCATATAATTTGGACATGGCCTACCTGAATTGATCATAACCACATGAATTAAGTGATAATGCATAGCAAGACCTTGACATGGTTCGAAAAAGGACTTGTAGCGTGCGCGTAGGAGCGACCCGACGCTACGACCGATACTCTCGGCCACTTGACATTTTCCTCCGACCGTTATCACATGAATCATCATAACTTAACATAACAAGAATAATCACACATAAAATGGTCGGATGACCTTGAACATAACTCGATAAAACATGAACGTCCGTGACGTGCGCTACATGCGCAACTCACGACCTTTTGGCCAATCCTTCGGTCGAACGATCAATTCTCTCGACAAACATAACATAAATGAACATGATATATCTAAAAATGACTAAAGGAACGGAATTCGCTCAGGAGTTGCCGAATAACATTGGACCTGACTCGAGATGGCTTAAACCGAGCATAACCTAACTTTTTCATGGACCGTATGTCGAGATTTAAACTTAATAAGCATAGCATGGTCTTATAATCATAAAAAGAGAGTTAAAATGGATGTAACCTCTCAATTGCTCGGACGGTAGTCTGTGACTTCTTGTGATGGTGCGAAACCTTGCTTGTGTGTGTGCTTCTTCCTCTCTCGGCAATGGTTAAGATAAGTGGATTATTATATCTTAATCTCATGTGATTATTGCTTAGTATTTAGCTTTCTGTAGGATAAAATTTTACCCACATCTTAGATATATAGGCGAATGAAAGAAAATGAATTTGGTTGAGAATTTAATATAAAAAAACGTGGCCAATAGGCACACGCCATTTGCCTCGAGTTTAATACCTTAAGTGGCTTCCTCCTTGCTTAGTCATCATATGCATATTTCTTAAGTTGCCACCCAAGCTACATAGAATAATTAAACTTCACGTGAAGTTTTCCACAATGACATTCGTAATTGGCATCATAAGCATAACTTAGGTACTTAATTAACTTTGGTTAGTGCGTAATAAGGATTAATAACTTGCTAAGATAAGTACAACCCTTTACCTTGCTTGGGATGTACATAATATGCATAATTAGACTCAAAGATGATCTTAATCATTTAATTGAACATAGACTATATTATACTACATGAAATTAGATAATTAAAAATTATTCCGAGCATAGACGTGAATTCGAAAATTAATTCGAATATTCTTGACATGACCTCATTAATTCCAAACTCATTTATTATATAAACGGATTGGAATTAAATTTGAAAATTTATTCGAGTATTGTAATAATTAAACTGAATATTAAATCGACTAAAAGTCGAAATTAAAACTGGAATTCAATAACTGGATCGAAACTCATCTTTGACGATTAATCGAATATTTTCCAATTCGATTAATATGTCAATATTAGAATAATTAATCTCAACTCACTGATGTCCATTCATTTATATAAACGGACTAAGATTAATAACTATCATTGACTCGGTTAATAAATAAAATTAATTGGATATACTTTCGACTTAACGTCGAACTTCAAACTTAATTAGCTGAATAACTTAGATTTGAAAATTAACATGAATATTTATTAACAAAGGCTAGCTTATATTTATAAGCTAGTATTTTCATTTATTAATAAAATTCGGGGCGTTACAGCTTCTCCCCGCTGGGCCACCATAGCTTGGGTCTTCTGACGAAACAGGCCCTCTGCCGACTGAAGTTCACCAACAAGTTCCGGAAGAGTCATCAACATCTTATTCATGTTGTAATTCAACTAGAATTGCTCGAAGCTCTTCGGCAAAGACTGGAGCACTATATCGACCTGGGTTTCCCCATCAATAAAAGCCCCAAGAACCTCCAGCTCATTCAGCTGGGCCATCATAGCAAGAACATGTTCCCTTACGGGAGTGCCCTCGCGCATGGCCATGTTCATCAGAACCCTCATGGCTTCTTGTCGGGCAGCTCGCGACTGATGACCAAATAACTCCATGAGATTCAGTAGCATATCCGCTGCAGTGTTCATAGACTGATGTTGATGTTGAAGTACATTTGACAAAGATGCCAAGATGTAACATTTCGCCATCTCGTCAGCCTTTTTCCACTGAGCATACTCCTCTTTCTCTTGTTCTGGTGCATTGTCAGCAGGCACAGCCGGACAAGCCTCAACAGTTGCAAATTTGTACCCTTCAGCAGTTAACACTATATCTAAGTTCCTTTTCCAGTCAATATAATTGGGACCAACAAGTTTGTTTTCTTTGAGAATTACGGACAACGGATTGAAAGACATTTTGAATTCTTGGGATCATGCAAACATAGTCTTTACTCAGTCAAGTAGTTTTGCATTTATACATCAAATATTGATCCCATTAAACAACATTTGAATAAATTCACCAACACCTTAAAACACCGAATCCTCGCAGGCCACTGAGTGTGGACGTCTACGGTTCAAACATTCGCAAGAGGAGGGATAAATCCCATTAGCTTAACATACTGCCGAGCAGTACTTAACTAATAGTCGGTTTCATGTTTTGGCCAGCGCAATTAACTTTTTAAAAGTATAACTTTATAAAAGAATAAAAACGACCTTGTCCTTTGGGACTATCGTAATTATTTGCACTTTAAGCGTAACCCATTAATTGGTACTAAGTTTACTACCAAAATTATACGTCCACCTTTGGGTGACCCGTACGCTTTTGAAATAGCTCACTATAACCATCCCGAAGGAGATTCGTCCTTGTGAACTGTGAAATAAAACGTCCTATGGGCTCGAATTAAATCACTTCACTGACAAACCTATAATGGAGGCCTTGGATGTAATTTATTTCAACCTATTACACACTTAATATAATTTTTATTTTATGGGATTTTCTTAACATGTTTGTATTTGCACAAAAGCAATCACATAAAACATGCATGATTAATGAACAATAATAAACTAGGAACTATAATCCAACAATCATGGCCATTATTCAATCTCCAATGTTACGAAGAATACACAGTCTTGTCCTTTTCGAGTGCGTCATCTGTTTCAGGTATTGGAACTCCCTCTTTCGCAGTGACTCCCACTGAATTGGTCGTCTCTGGGAAAGTCGCCATTGGATCATCACCATGGCATCCGTGTATGTGTTTATGCCTCGCCCCGTCAAGGTTGGTCCACGCCCGCCAGATCAATAATGAATAATATAAACAACAATTACATAATTCATCCTATGACCCACGCAGGAGCCGTACATGAGTTTCTATGAAAGCAATAAACTGTGCGGTGTCCCACCGCGCAAATAATTTATTACAAACATTCACCAACCTAAAAATTCCTTGACATGTCCAAGGCTTTAAAAACAGCATACATTCAACATGAATTAAAATCCATACATACGAGCCACAATAGTCGGATTCAAAACACCTGCAAGAACTTATTGCAATTTCTAATCTACTATGCCGCTGCGTCCGTACGCACATAATTCATGTAGACAGGCAAAGTCCAAAATTCAAACTCTGCACGAGTTTGCATTAAGCCTTGGCTCTGATACCAGTTGTTGGGTTCTGTTAGGAACGTCAAACAACATGCACAGTATTGAACTTTATCGAAATAAATCCTAACGCAACGGAATCTATAGTTAGGATATGGACGTTTATCTTTTAAAATTTTTGCCGACTCTTAGACGATGTAGAGTACCATTGGTGAAGTTCGTCTGAACACCACAACCTAATGGGCGGATAGGTTTGGCCTTTAATCGATTCTAATCGATAGGTTCCACGAAGCTCGATCACACTGCACGCGGGTCTCGATCGTCGGGTGCAGCGGGCAGGTCGCGGGCGTCGTGCACGTCGGGCGCTGTGCACGGGCGTGCGTGTCGCAGACAGCGTGCGCGGGCGCGGGCACTGGCAGCTAGTAGCGTGCGTGTTGCGGACGTGCTGGACTGTTGGCGAGCACGGACGGACGTTGGGAAGGCGCGCGCGTGTGGGGAAGCACTTCTACTTCTACGCGGACTGAGCGTACGCGTCTGGGACCACGCGGGGTTGTGGATCGCGGACGGGCGCTGGGATCTCGTGGGCAGGACGACTGGCAGCGGATGCGAACGGGCGTGCGAGCAGCGTTGCTGGAAGAACGCGGACGTTGCTGGGCGTCGCGGACTGGACTCGGCGATGCACGACTGCTCGCGGTAGCGTGCGGTTGCGCGTGGCTGGGTTCGGGCGGAGACCGGCGGCAGTTGGCGATTTCTGGCGATCACTCATGGCGGCGATGGGCGGTGATGATGTGATGATGATGATCGAAAAATATGGTTCTTAGAAAGCTCAATTAATTGTACCAAAAAGCCTTCTAATGGATTACCTAAACACCTACTTCGATTAAACTTGGTGGAGCGTTTAATCGAATCTCCCTAACTCTCAAACGATGATATTTCTCGCATGTATGTAGGTGAGATAATCGGCCAACATTACATTATAGGAGAGGTTGGGACATGGTGTATTTATAGGCTCCATTAGGGACCTTAAGGAGGTGCTAAATATGGGCTTATTCCATTAGGCCTAGGAAACCTAATTCTACTCAAATACTAATTTAATGTAGGAAGGAAATCTCCTACTAATCCTCTCCTTCTAGAAGACTCCTAAGTCTCTTTACAATAGAGAAGATCCTTGTAGGAATATCTTTCCTAATTAAATTAATAACTATGGAATAAAATTAATTCCTAATTTAGGAAACCTAATTTTACTCCAATTAATAATATAATGTAGGAAATATATTTCTCACTAACCTTCATCTTCTAGAGGACTCCCAAGTCTCCTAATCCCAAGAGAAGATTCTAGTAGGAATTTTATTCTCCTAATTAATTAATTAATATGTAATAAAATTAAATCCTATTTAATGGAATTAAATAATAAAACATCCCACTAGAGTAATATTATTGCTCTCCCCATTTAGCCACTATTTTACCAATAAAATTGAGCCTCCATGATTAAATAATATTAATCTGATTGATCGATTTACCTCCCTATGTTTAAGATATAACGTCTGTTGATTAATTAAATTACTGACAAAATAATTAATCAACTTCTTATTCATTTCCGAAATTAGTACCACTCAGCCTTTAACATTATGTCAGACAATCGTCTACCTGCAGGGTTTAACATAATGTTCCTTTCTGAGCTCATTTCGGGGACGTCATCAATCCAGCGCACTGGAGCATAGTGACTGTAAATAATCTATAATAGCACATCATATAATTATTCTTACTTACCAAAATACCTCGTATGTCATCCTATTAAAATAGGAATCACTTGGTAAATCAAATAAATAATAAATAAAAATATATGCCTATTTTATATTATCTTATAGCTTAAGAGAACGTATCAATCACTGAAGGGCGAGGTTACAACAACGGTCAGTAAGTCTCATAACCTTTGCCTTCCGCGGTCCTGTTCAACACTTAACATAAGTGCCAATGTAATCCTTCAGTCAAAGACCAACTGAATCGAGAATACACTACAGTCTTTTTCCAAGTGGGGTCTCACTTCCAGTCTAGACTGTGAACAAATATTTTAGTCTTATAAGGAACCGATAGGTGATTTTTCTGTTCGAAACTCTTCGAACCACATTATCTCAATATAAGACATGGAGTATGTATTGCATAAATAAATAAACTGCAAACATATGTACTTTGACCGAAACATGATTGCCAGATCAAAATGGAATTGATAGAAACTGCAAAACATCGGTTTTACAACATACCTCTAACATCATAATCATGTCTACAGGCTTAAGAAAGCATTGTACGGATTAAAGCAAGCTCCTCGTGCGTGGTATGAATGTCTTACCATGTACCTTCTGGAAAAGGAATTCGAGAGAGGAGGAGTAGATCAGACATTCTTTGCTCTTCGAACGAATGAGGACCTATTGGTTGTTCAAATCTATGTCGATGACATCATCTTTGGATGAACATCCAAGAAGCTGGTTAATCACTTTGTGAAACTTATGTCGTCTGAATTCGAGATGAGTCTCGTCGGTGAAATTTCGTACTTTCTTGGACTTCAGGTAAAGCAAGGTAAAGATGTTATTTTCTTGCATCAGGGTAAGTATACAAAAAACCTTGTTAAAAAGTTTGGCCTTGAAAATTCTAAATGTCCTCAAACTCACATTGGGCACTCATGTAAAAGTGTCCAAAGATGATGAAGGCTCATCTGTTGATCAAACTCTATACAGAAGTATGATTGGTAGTCTTTTATATCTCACTGGTAGTAGACCTGACATTTTCTTTAGTGTTGGATTGTGTGCCAGGAATCAGGCTGCCCCCAAGGAATCATATATGAAAGCAGTAAAGCATATCATAAAGTACATTGGAGGTACAACAGAGTATGGTCTATTCTACTCTGCTGATACGGACTTACATCTTGCAGGTTATTGTGACGCTGACTGGGCTGGAAATCTTGGTTATCGAAAAAGCACCTCTGGTGGGTGTTTGTACATAGGATCAAACTTGGTATCTTGGTTCTGCAAGAAACAAAACTGCATCTCCTTTTCTATTGCTGAAGCCGAGTACATTGCCGCTGGAAGCTGCTGCTCTCAATTGGTATGGATGAAACAAATTCTATCTGAGTATGGTATGAACGTTCATTCGGCTCAACTTTTCTGTGACAACACTAGTGCTATAAACATTTCGAAAAATCCTGTCCAACATTCTCGTACCAAGCATATTGACATTCATTATCATTTTATTCGTAATTTGGTAGAAGATGGGGTTATTGTGTTAGATCATGTACCTACAGATGATCAGCTTACTGATATTTTTGTTAGAGGTATGCTGTAAAAGCGATGTTTTGCAGTTTCTATCAATTCCATTTTGATCTGGCAATCATGTTTCGGTCAAAGTACATATGTTTGCAGTTTATTTATGTATGCAATACATACTCCATGTCTTATATTGAGATAGTATGGTTCGAAGAGTTTCAAACAGAAAGATCACCTATCGGTTCCTTATAAGACTAAACTATTCGTTCACAGTCTAGACTGGCAGTGACACCCCACTTGGAAAAAGAATGTAGTGTATTCTCGATTCAGTTGGTCTTTGACTGAAGGATTACACTGGCACTTATGTTAAGTGTTGAACAGGACCGCGGAAGGCAAAGGTTATGAGACTCACTGACCGTTGTTGTAACCTCGTCTTTCAGTGATTGATGCGTTCTCTTAAGCTGTAATATAATATAAAATAGGCATATATTTTTATCTCTTATTTATTTGATTTACCAAGTGATTCCTATTCTGTTAGGATGACATACGAGGTATTTTGGTAAGTAAGAATAATTTTATGATGTGCTATTATAGATTATTTACAGTCACTATGTTCCAGTGCGCTGGATTGATGACGTCCCCGAAATGAGCTCAGAAAGGAACATTATGTTAAACCCTGCAGGTAGACGATTGTCTGACATAATGGTTAAAGGCTGAGTGGTACTAATTTCGGAAATGAATAAGAAGTTGATGTTGGAATTGATTCACTCTGATTTGTGTGGGCCTATGTATATTCAAGCTAGAGGTGGTTTTGAGTATTTCGTTACTTTCATTGACGATTACTCAAGATATGGGTACATTTACTTGATGCGCCGCAAGTCTGAATTGTTAGAGGTATGCTGTAAAAGTGATGTTTTGCAGTTTCTATCAATTCCATTTTGATCTGGCAATCATGTTTCGGTCAAAGTACATATGTTTGTAGTTTATTTATTTATGGAATACATACTCCATGTCTTATATTGAGATAGTGTGGTTCGAAGAGTTTCGAACAGAAAGATCACCTATCGGTTCCTTATAAGACTAAATTATTCGTTCACAGTCTAGACTGCCAGTGAGACCCCACTTAGAAAAAGACTGTAGTGTATTCTCGATTTAGTTGGTCTTTGACTGAAGGATTACACTGGCACTTATGTTAAGTGTTGAACAGGACCGCGGAAGGCAAAGGTTATGAGACTCACTGACCGTTGTTGTAACCTCGCCCTTCAGTGATTGATGTGTTCTCTTAAGCTGTAATATAATATAAAATAGGCATATATTTTTTATCTCTTATTTATTTGATTTACCAAGTGATTCCTATTCTGTTAGGATGACATACGAGGTATTTTGGTAAGTAAGAATAATTATATGATGTGCTATTATAAATTAATTACAGTCACTATGTTCCACTGCGCTGGATTGATGACGTCCCCAAAATGAGCTCAGAAAGGAACATTATGTTAAACCCTGCAGGTAGACGATTGTCTGACATAATGGTTAAAGGCTGAGTGGTACTAATTTCGGAAATGAATAAGAAGTTGATTAATTATTTTGTCAGTAATTTAATTAATCAACGGACGGTATATCTTAAACACAGGGAGGTAAATCGATCAATCAGATTAATATTATTTAATCATGGAGGCTCGATTTTATTGATAAAATAGTGGCTAAATGGGGAGAGCAATAATATTACGCTAGTGGGATGTTTTATGATTTAATTCCATTAAATAGAAATTAATTTTATTCCATATTAATTAATTAATTAGGAGAATAAAATTCCTACTAGAATCTTCTCTTGGAACTAGGAGACTTGGGAGTCTTCTAGAAGATGAAGATTAGTGGGAAATATATTTCTTACATTATATTATTAATTGGAGTAAAATTAGGCTTCCTAAATTAGGAATTAATTTTATTCCATGGTTATTAATTTAATTAAGAAAGATATTCCTACAATGATCTTCTCTATTGTTAGGAGACTTAGGAGTCTTCTAGAAGGAGGAGATTAGTAGGAGATTTCCTTCCTACATTAAATTATCATTGGAGTAGAATTAGGATTCCTAGGGCCTAATGGAATAAGCCCATATTTAGCACCTCCTTAAGGTCCCTAATGGAGCCTATAAATACACCATGTCCCAACCTCTCCTACAATGTTGTCTTGCCCGATTTTTTTCATCTACATACACGTGAGAATTACATCGTTCGAGAGTTAGGGAGATCCGATTAAACGCTCCACCAAGTTTAATCGGAATAGGTGTTTAGGTAATCCGTTAGAAGGCTTTTTGGTACAATTAATTGAGCTTTCTAAGAACCATATTTTCCGGTCATCATCATCACCTTATCGCCGCCGTCCGCCGCTGTCGACAACCACCGGAGAATCCCATCGCCGCCGGAAGCCTTCTGTGACCAGCCGATCGCAACCGCGAGTCGCCACCCGCAGTTGCACCCAGCCAGTCGTCGTCCCAGCTCCAAGCAGCGAAGCCCAACAACCGTCCGCGAGCCCCAGCACCGCCTGCCTGCTCGCCGATCGCATCCGCTGCCAGTTGACCTGCGCGCGAGTTCCCAGCGTCTGCCCGATACGCGCACGCTGTTCCTTGTGTGCCCAGGAGTCTTGCCCAGCACACACGCGTGACCCCAGTAGCCCAGCACTCAGTCCGCGTCCGCATAGGAGAGTTGCCCAGCGTGCACGCACGCATCCAGCACCAGTTCGCGACCGCCTAGAAGTCCCGCCAGCGCACGCCCGCGAAATGCACGCTGCCAGTACACGTCCGCTGTGACCCGCATACCTGCCAGCTACCCGCGCCCGACGCGCACGACGCCCGCTGCACCAGACACCGAGACAAAGCCACCGTGCGACCGAGGACCGTTTGACGTGTTGATTAAAATCAACTAAAGGCCAAACCTATCCGCCCATTAGGTTGTCGTGTTCAGGCGAACTTCACCAACGGTACTCTACATCGTCTCAGAGTCGGCAAATATTTTAAAAGGTAAACGTCCATATCCTAACTATAGATTCCGCTGCGTTAGGATTTATTTCGATAAAGTTCAATACTGTGTATGTTGTTTGACGTTCCTAACAGAACCCAACAATTGGTATCAGAGCCCAGGCTTAATGTAAACTCGTGCACAGTTTGAATTTTGGACTTTGCCTGTCTACATGAATTATGTGCGTATGGACGCAGCGGCATAGTAGATTAGAAATTGCAATAAGTTTTTGCAGGTGTTTCGAATCCGACTATTGTGGCCCGTATGTATGGATTTTAATTCATGTTGAATGTATGCTGTTATTAAAGACTTGGACATGTCAAGGAATTTTTGGATTGGTGAATGCTTGTAATAAATTATTCGCGCGGTGGGACACCACATAGTTTATTGCTTTCATAGAAACTCATGTACGGCTCCTGCGTGGGTCATAGGATTAATTATGTAATTGTTGTTTATATTATTCGTTGTTGATCCAGCAGGCGTGGACCAACCTTGACGGGGCGAGGCATAAACACGTACACGGATGCCATGGTGATGATCCAATGGAGACTTTCCCGGAGACGACCAATTCAGTGGGAGTCAGTGCGAAAGAGGGAGTTCCAATACCTGAAACGGAGGACACACTCGACAAGGACAGGACTGTGTCTTCTCCGTAATATTGGAGATTTATTAATGTCCATGATAGTTGGATTATAGTTCCTAGTTTATTATTGCTCATTAATCATGCATGTTTTACGTGATTGCTTATGTGGAAATACAAACATGTTAAGAAAATCCCATAAAATAAAAATTATATTAAGTGTGCAATGGGTTGAAATAAATTACATCCAAGGACTCCATTATAGGTTTGTCAGTGAATTGATTTAATTCGAGCCCATAGGACGTTTTATTTCACGGTTCACAAGGACGAATCTCCTTCGAGATGGTTATAGTGAGCTATTTCAAAAGCGTACGGGTCACTCAAAGGTGGACGTATAATTTTGGTAGTAAACTTAGTACCAATTAATGGGTTACGCTTAAAGTACAAATAATTACGATAGTCCCAAAGGACAAGGTCGTTTTTATTCTTTTATAAAGATTATTCTTTTTAAAAGTTAATTGCGCTGGCCAAAAGATGAAACCGACTATTAGTTGAGTATTGTTGGCAGTATGTCAAGCTAATGGGATTTATCACTCCTCTTGCGAATGTTTGAACCGTAGACGTCCACACTCAGTGGCCTGCGGGGATTCGGTTTTTGAGGTGTTGGTGAATTTATTCAAATGTTGTTTAATGGGATCAATATTTGATGTATAAATTCAAAACTTCTTCACTTAGTAAAGACTATGTTTGCATGATCCCAGGAATTCAAAATTTCTTTCAATCCGTTGTCCGTATTTCTCAAAGAAAACAAACTTGTTGGTCCCAATTATATTGACCGGAAAAGGAACTTGGATATAGTGTTAACTGCTGAAGGGTACAAATTTGCAACTGTTGAGGCTTGTCTGGCTGTGCCTGCTGACAATGCACCAGACCAAGAGAAAGAGGAGTATGCTCGGTGGAAAAAGGCTGACGAGATGGCGAAGTGTTACATCTTGGCATCTTTGTCAAATGTACTTCAACATCAACATCAGTCTATGAACACTGCAGCGGATATGCTACTCAATCTCAAGGAGTTATTTGGTCATCAGTCGCGGGCTGCCCGATAAGAGGCCATGAGGGTTCTGATGAACATGACCATGCGCGAGGGCACTCCCGTAAGGGAACATGTTCTTGCTATGATGGCCCAGCTGAATGAGCTGGAGGTTCTTGGGGCTTTTATTGATGGGGAAACCCAGGTCGATATAGTGCTCCAGTCTTTGCCGAAGAGCTTCGAGCAATTCCGGTTGAATTACAACATGAATAAAATGTTGATGACTCTTCCGGAACTTGTTGTTGAGCTTCAGTCGGCAGAGGACCTGTTTCGTCAGAAGACCCTAGCTATGGTGGCCTAGCGGGGAGAAGCTTCCACTTCTAAGGCTCCTAAGGGCAAGAAGAGGAGGAAGTCCGCAGGAAAGGGCAATGCAGTCGTGAGTGGCGTGCAACCTCGACAAAAGGCAAAGAAGTTGTAACACCCCAAACTCATGTCGTTCATTTTATGCTTAGTATTATTTTTCATGGATATTATTTATGTTTAATTTAATGATTTATAAAGTTATTTTTATTTTTATTGTAAGCTCGATTTTATGTGTTAATTAAGTGGGTGTCCACACTCATTTATTTATCAAGTTAATGATTAAAAAGGGAATTATTTAGATGTCCTCATCTATTTAATTTTCCCAAGTATTAAATGCAATAATGTTAATATAATTTTAATTATAAAATGGCTTAATTTAATTAATATAATTTTAATGTATTAATGAAGATAATAATTATTAAGATGATAAATTGAGCTCAAAATCAGTCCAATAACCCTATATAATTTCCCCTAAACCGTACATGTGAGAAAGAGGAAAAGACTTTTCTTTCCTACCAAGTCATAGTAAGATGGAAGGAAATCAAATGCCTTATCACATTAGGAGTGCTAAAGCCACTTCAAATCTCTTTAACCCCTTCCTATATAGGAGGCCTTATACCATAAGAGATTAATATTTTCTGATCGTAAACATCTCCTCCTCTCAAAATCTCTTCCTCTCTTAAATCGTGCGAAAAAAAAGAACGGGTCCTTTTCTTTTCCTTTCACGAGCGAGCCTTCTTCCTTCCGACCAGCACCAGCCCCTCCCGCTCGCGACGACCAGCAGGTACCAGCGACCACGTGAAGCACCAGCCCCTCCCGCGAGCAGCAACCGGCATCAACAAGCCACGCCCGACAATTCCCACAAGCCTCACGTCAAGGCCCCGTGCACGAGCGAGTGAAGCCGAAGTCCCAAGCCGTTTCGTTTTCTCATTTCTTGAGCGAGGTAAAACAGCCATGATCCTTTTCCCTCTGGCCAAGAATTAGGAGTCTAATGTGAATTCTAAGAGATTGATAATCAAGAGGAAGAATTCTAATATTTTTTAATTAAGGACTGATGACTTGGTTTGTGTATTATGTGCTTATGTTAATTGTATAGCATGGGTTGAGATTGATGATGGATTTTATGTGTTTAAAATGTGTTATTAAAATGTTAGAGTTCACGTTCAAGGCTGAAGTGATGAGTTGAGGAGTTAAAAGTTTTATTGTTCAAATATGGTTGATGATTTCAGATTTCATGGCCTCTGTTGTGAGCCGTTTTTGGCAATCATAAACTCGTTTTTTTGGGAATGTGTTCTGCATGAGATATGTGGCAAATTTCGTTATGTTTCTGTAGGTTTTGGAATCTTTGGAATCGGAGTTTATATGGATTTTATATAATTTTTACAAGTCAGTTCTGCGTCCAATTTTTCTAATGTCGGGCTGTGTATAGGTGCTGAATGTATGGCCTATTTTGATGAACCAATCGTGCTTATATGCAGTAGTGTGCTTATATGCAGTAGTGCTGAACATAAAAATTGTAGCTATCTAAGTTATGTTTTAGAGAGAGTTGGAATTTTTAAAAAATGAGTTCAAATGAATTTTATGTGATTTTTACAAGTCGAGTTGACATCCAGTTTTTACATAGCAGTGGCAGGTTAGGCATGTTGAATGTAGGATCAGTTTTAATGATGTTATCGTGCCCGAATGCTTAAGTTTTCTTCATAAAAAGTGTAACTCTACTTTTTAGTTTCAGTAAGATGTGAGATTTCATGATTTAGAGTCTTCCAGCTCAAGTTATTGATGTTTTACTAAAGTTTTGTATGAATGAAAAACTAGAAATGTGCTGTTTTTATGTCTGTGTTGTTCATCTAATTTGACCTTTATGAACTGGTTTCTTGAAGGTGCGTTCTTCTGAAGAAAGTTAGTATTCTCTGTTATCTTTATGTGGCTGCTAGAATCTTGGAAAAATATGTTTATTCGAGTGGTCCGAGTGGTGAATGATACCTGTTTTTGTAAAACCGCGCATGAATTTATTTTAAAGTTCTGGACAGTATTTTAGCTTTGAATGTTTGCTGGTTTTGGACCATGTATATGACCTAATTTGCTTTTGAGTGCTAAATGAAAGTTGTAGGTGCATGTTTTAAGTTTTAAATTCCACGGGTTTCACGTTTATATCATTTGTGTACTAAAAACTATACTTGTTTTACTACTGCTGGGTATGCTGAAATTTCATGAACTAAGTGTGGTGATTTCATAAATGGTATATTCCTTCCTTTTCTTTTATGTGATCTGTTTGAAACAAGATGACCTCTTTGAAGTTATCATGAATCTTAGATGCAATTTAAGTCTTTTAAGCAAGCTAAGTCATCAATCCGCCTAAGACATTAACTAAGAAGAGTTTTCAAAAGATGTAAGCAAGGCGAAGCCAAGCGAGAAAAGTTTTTCTAAAGCTTATGTATGATTATAAGTATAAGTATAAGTATAAGAATAAGTTCCATGTTAAGACACTAAGACATGACCCCAATGAATGTAGTTTTACGAGGAGTCGAGCCCTCGAGATTTCTTTCAAGTTCAAGTCTAAGCCGAGCATTCTACTGAAAAGGTGGGGGAAGTTCTACTTTATTAATCCTCTTTAATTGTATGCTATGAATGAAGTTAAGTAGTTTGCATAGTACCCATGTTTATATAATGTTCTAACATTCGAGCAAGTCGTTTGTTGCAGCGCCAAGGTTCACGGACTATAACTCTAGAGGGTAGCTAAGTGCTAGGGTTAGAGGGTGTAACCTTCGTTGGTGCACTCTTCGAATGGTTTTCCCCGTCGATAAGACTGTACGGAGCCTAGTGAAAGGCTATCTTCCTTAAACCTATTGAAAGGTACTCTCATCAAGCCTATTTGGCCGTGGCATCTGCGAGAGGCATTGTTCTTCCACCAGAATAAAGTGGTATAAGAAGTTTGATGAGTGGTGGGAGTGTGACAAGAATGTAATCGCCTGCATGCAAAGAATCTAGTGTTTAGTTGTCTAATAGTGTTGTAGAAGCAAGAAAGTCTTTCGACTTGTGGGTCACTACTCGTCGGGAGCACATGACTATGTGGAGTATACAAAAATGATTTCATGCTTTATAGTTGATTAGGATGATAACGTAGAGGGATCTCTCACGGAGTAAGTGGAAATGCTCACCCCTTTTGTTTCCCACACCCAGGTTTTTGGCGAGCTGGCAAAGCAGCGATGGCGAGGGTGGTCACATGTTTTAATGTTTATGATACATATGTTTTAAAAGCTTCTGCTATGCAAAGTTTATTTTATGAAATAAGTCATGGTTCATGCAAGTCAAGTTGAAGTGTAAGTTCTCAAGGCAATGCCATGAAATGTTCTATGTTCACGTATGAAATGTTTATGTTTCATGAAAAGTTCTATAGTTATGAAAGGATTATATATGAAACGTTTTTCAAAGTAAGTAGCACCCTGAGTTCCAAGTAAAGTTTTCAAATGTCTTATAAAAAGAAAAATTTATTCTAGAAATTCAATGTACGAAAAGCGGGGTGTTACAGTTTGGTATCATAGCCCAAGTTTTGTGGTTCTGTAGACTCATAAAATATTTTAAAGTATTTTCAAGAAATGACCACTCGCCACCGTCGCACCATGCCAAATCTGAGGTAAGTTATTTGATTTAAGTTATTATTACGTGCATAATAGAATAACATGAGTTGGGGCTTAAGATTCTACCCATGAATGGATTCGAACTCTAGAGATGATCAAACATAGTGAGCTTAGAAGCAAACGATTAACTCTAGTACCTTCCAGAAATGGCAAGAAGAAATCAAAATGTGGTGCCACCGGCCACTGGCATGGATCAAGCTAAAATGATGGGCCATTTTCGAAAGATGGATCCGCCAATTTTCACCGGAAAAGAAGGACCAGCGCATGTAGACGAGTGGTTCATGACCATGGAGGATATATTTGAGGTATTGGGATGCACCAATGAGCAAAAGATAACGTGCGGTCAATACCAGCTGAAAGAGGATGCTAAGAGGTGGTGTACCACCTATTGGAGGACAAAGCCGGTAGACAAGCACACGAATTTGACCTGGGAGAGGTTCAAGGAGATCATGGCGGAAAAGTACTATCCCCAACACTATCGCGAGCAACTGGAAAGTGAATTCTGGAACTTAACTCAAGGGAGCCTAACCGTGGATGAGTATGAGAGGGAATTCACTAGGCTAAGCTATTCCGTGGAGCACTTGGTGGATTGGATTTTGGAAATTTCGGATAATATTTATTTGTAGGGATTATGATCATTGTCTATATGTTCTTCGTAAGCATGCATGTGATGTTGTATTGTTGATTAGATGGCGATCATCCGAGCCACGCAAACCGTTCTAGGACCAGGTTGTCGCACGTCCCGAAAGATCCGTGAGTTCGGACAGTACGGCTATGACTCCCAGAAAACCATTGGAGCGAACGTCTAAGAGATATTCGAGTTATGGGGAGGTGCAAGGAAAATGGGAAAGGATAGGAAGATCAAGAAAGATGCACTGTCCCATTGGGATGGCTGCAAGAAACTACTCACCGTGTTGCCACTGGAGTGGAAGGCCGATGTCAATAGACTCTATATAGAGCTATTGATTGAAGGTATGGGAGATGGGAATCGAAAGAAGGAGGATGTGGTCAGCTTTTACGACTTAGTTCTAAAAGTAGGCAACTTGTGGGAAGAAATGGAAATCCCACTGGAGACCGGATTGGAGACCACTGAAGAAGACTCAACCGAACTTGAGCCAGCTGAGGAGGAGCTTAACTCAAATGGAAGTGTTGGAAGTAATTAGAAGCTAAGCCGTTTCTTATGTTTGATGAACTCTAGGAATAAGAACTTTTTCCGGGGACGGAAAATTTTTAAGAAGGGTAGATTGTAACACCCCAAACTCATGTCGTTCATTTTATGCTTAGTATTATTTTTCATGGATATTATTTATGTTTAATTTAATGATTTATAAAGTTATTTTTATTTTTATTGTAAGCTCGATTTTATGTGATAATTAAGTGAGTGTCCACACTCATTTATTTATCAAGTTAATGATTAAAAAGGTAATTATTTAGATGTCCTCATCTATTTAATTTTCCCAAGTATTAAATGCAATAATGTTAATATAATTTTAATTATGAAATGGCTTAATTTAATTAATATAATTTTAATGTATTAATGAAGATAATAATTATTAAGATGATAAATTGAGCTCAAAATCAGTCCAATAACCCTATATAATTTCCCCTAAACCGTACATGTGAGAAAGAGGAAAAGACTTTTCTTTCCTACCAAGTCATAGTAAGATGGAAGGAAATCAAATGCCTTATCACATTAGGAGTCCTAAAGCCACTTCAAATCTCTTTAACCCCTTCCTATATAGGAGGCCTTATACTATAAGAGATTAATCTTTTCTGATCGTAAACACCTCCTCCTCTCAAAATCTCTTCCTCTCTTAAATCGTGCGAAAAAAAAAGAACGGGTGTAATACAAGTCTCGCACCCTGTCCGGCTGGAATTCGCCTTGAGCTGGCTTTCCTCACCGGTTGAACGCGGAACCTGCACAGAACTCCCACACCAGAGGTGTTTTCCGGTGAAGAGCCTCCAACGCTCAAGTCAGATCTTGAGAGATGATATTAGTGTATAGAAGGATGTAAGAGTATATAAGATCGTACCGAAAATGAGGATTTTCGCCCTTATTTATAAGGGCGAGTTACCTGAGTTGCACGCGCGAGCCGGGTGCGTTCGGCCAACTGTCTTCTGCTCGTCCGTACGATTGCGCGCCCCCACTATCCTCAGTGTCAGAAAACGCGTCACCTTTGTCAGAGAATGTCAGAGTTGGTTACGGCTGTTGACCACTCATAGTGCGCCGCGTGTCCTCTTCCTTATGTGCTGGAGATTCCTTTATGTGCTCCGATACTCGACCAGTATTGTGTTTTTGTGTCTCCTCGATCATCCTTCCTCGACCATATCCTCGGATGACTCATATCTGTCGACCACTTCTGATTTCCTTAATTGTCGCTATCTGCTCGATGTTCTAGTGGCCGGTGTCTGGTCCTACCCAACCATGCCATTCGACCTTATCCCCACTAGACCGTCCAGCAAGCCGGTCGGTCTTCTTCAATTAGCCCTATAAACCGGTCCAGTATATAATATTCCATATCATCTAGTCCCCCCACTCTGGTCGAGTCTGAACGACTCGATCTAAGAGTAAGTTTTGATCTGTGTCGAGGAGATCCTGTTGCTTCGTCTTCGACCATCTAGCCCATTTTCTTCTCTTACACTTTCGTTTCCTTTTCTAACCGCTACTTTTCGCTTTTTGAATTTCAAACTTCGCCACTTGTCCGCTTTTTAGGACGCGTCTTTTCATTTGCTCAAGACTAATGATGACCTCGTGGCTCGTGTTACCTCGATCTTCGCGTCCACTTGCACGCTCCTCATAGCTTCTGCCGTTGGATTTTTTGCTTTTAATCCTACGGTCAGCCATTCTTCTTTGCCCTTATAAATACCCATCCTTGAGGAACTTTTCCCTTTTCTTCACTGCTGCATATCATCGTACTAGGGCTTCCTGCAACCGTCGAGCATCCTGCAACTTTGAGTTCTCCATCTCTCCTGCACATTCTCCACTGTTCGCCATGAGTAAGTCTTCTTTATCTTTCAATTTGTGTTTGTGCGTTTTTAATTCTTGGGTTTTTCCTCTTCTTCTTCAACCTCTTGTCGATTTATTGCTCCGTCCGTTGTTCGTCCTTCCTGCTGTGCTCTCCCTCGCCTCTTTTCCTCCTTCTCTTCTGTTTTTGCTCCTTTCTCCAACTAATTATAGTTTTTCTCCCTTTTATCTCAGATTCTGCTACTTCGAGTGAGAATGACCGACACAGCGGGAAGGACCTAACTCCTCCTTCTTCCTCTGCAACCCTTAGCCTTTCGAGTGATTCTGTACAAGAAATTCTCCAACTTGAGCCCATTTCCGTCCTTCCCCCTGCATCGACAAGCGATAGTCCTTCAGCCACTGCTCTCTCTCCCTCCACCTATCTTGTCGACCAACCTGAAGGCGAGGTCACCAGTCGCCCTCCTTCTCCTCCCACCGAGCGTGCTCGTCGAGTTCTCGGCCAGGATGACGAGATTGAAGACGAGGATGATCTTCAAGACCACGTCCCGCTGTCCGCTCGCGTTCCTGTATCGTCTACCAAGCCTTCTCACTCCCCTCGTCCTAAGGCGTCCAAACAATCCAAACCCTCCAAACCGTCGACGAGTGCTTCCCATCTTAACTTTGATGCGATTGGCCATCCTGGGGCTGCTCGCACTCCGGATGACGATGATACCTTTGATATCCCCCCTGAAGGTTATTACACCTTCTTCCGCGCCCATTTCGACCTAGGCCTCCGTTTCCCCATCTGGTCGGCCTTGATCGACTTGTGCGGTCTATACGGCCTGCCTCTCAACCAAATCACTCCCAACACTTTTAGGACCTTAGCGTCCTTCATTATTTTGTCCATAGTCCGCATGGGTAGAGTAGATTTAGACTTTTTTGTATATTGCTATTTTGCTTCCACACAGTTCGACGGCCTCTATTTGAAGAGCCGAAATAAAGCCTGTTTTATTACTGATCGACCATCCAATGTGCCGAGGTGGAAAGACCAGTTTGTGTACGTACGCCCTCCGCAGCCTTATCCTTGGGCACCCACTCCTTGGCTCATCGAAGTACCCATAAAACCTGCTCGCCCTGCCGCTAACCCCCTCTTCGACCGACGCATACAGGTGTGGAACTTCAATCCCGTTGCTTCTACCCCTTTGCTCGAAAATGATAACCTCCTCCACTATTGTGGCATTTTGACTCATAAGGCGTTCTCTCCTCCTCTCGCCGAAACTATTCTTCAAATTCGTGTCGACCCTAAGCTTGCTGAAGTAAATGTCACAGCTCGAGCAGGTGCTCGAATCATCATCATGCCTTAGGTTTGTTTACTATTGTTGATCGACTTCTAATTAACTCTATCCTTCTTGCAGAGGGATTTTTGCATAAGCCGGATTTGAAGAAGACTGGTGATAGGAGGTCTGCTCACAGGGACACTCCTGCCAACGTCGAAAAAACCAAGGGCCAATCGTCGACCAAGGATGGTACCTCTCGACCAGAGAAGCCCGGCGTTGGTGCCTCCTCCCATTCGAGCAAGCAGCGGGCTCCTTCTCCTCCTCCCCGGCAAGTCGACCGTCATTCCACCCATTCGTCCAGAGAGGGTGACGTCTCCAAGAAACGTCCCCGAACTGAGGGGACTGGTCCCCAGTCCGCTAATCCTCTTCCTTCCCCCAAGCAACCACAGCCCGAAGCTGCTTCCTCTGGAAATCCTCCTCCCTCTTACTCTTCTCTCTCGCTTGTGTCTGCTGGTCCCCGAGAGACCGTGTCTCGGCTGATGAGCTTTCTACCCTTTGACGATACACATCGTTGGGGGGTGAATCGTCGCAATCAGGCCGAGTATGCTGTTCGTGCGGTGACACAGGTATATTTCCTTCCTTAACCTTATCTTCGAGCACCCTGCTTCGTGTTGTACTTGACTTTGTTCTTGCCACAGACTTTGGTCTCTGTCGTGCCTCTCCTCGAGGAAACGCTGAACAGCACCGGTCGCCCAATTCCTGTGCTCGAGGGCGATAATAGGCGTCTCGAGGAGGAGAACAGGAGGTTGAAGGCCGAGAATGAGGATCTGCTCAAGACCCGCCATGCCTTAGCTGAGCAGATAAAGAAAGATGAGCTGCGGTTTAAGGAGGCGTTGCAAGGCAAAGATAAGGCTCTCGAGGTAGAGCGGGCTGGCCGAAAGAAGGAAGTTGAGGCCGCTGCTATCACTGCTATCGAGCAGTCTCGTCGAGCCTTGTGGAGGACCCAAGTTGGTCAGAACTTCCTCAAGGCTTATCGGGAGCAGTTGATCCAAGACTACCTGTGCTCAACGGTGTTCCTCAAAGAGGCTGCTGAGATGGGGATGGACTTCTATACCTACAGCATGGAGGAGGTCGAGCGCCAGCTGAAGGAGATGGGGTTCACTGGCGAGCTTTACCAGGACAAAACATGGGAAGCAATTCCCTCTGCTCCTTCTAGCTTCACCGGCGACCCCACTCTGCCCGCCGATCATCCTTGGTGGGTCGGTTCTCTGGAGAAGACCTTAGCGGGGGATCCTTCTTTGAGGAGTTCGTTTGACCTGCCCAGGCCAGGCGAGGCACCCCTGGTCCGTCTTTCAGTTGTCGTCCTTCCTCCACAGCCTGTGACCACCAACGCTCCTTCGTCCATCTCCCATCCATCAGCCTCGGCTATCGCTCATTCTACCGTCGCCTCCCTTTCCTCGATTGCCGCCTCGCACTCGACCACCCCTGTTTCTGCCTCCTCCACGGCCATCCAGTCGACCATGGCGGCTCAGTTGGGGTTTGCTGGTTTTGCCTCGTCAGTTGCGGACACCTCCTCGACTGTTGCTGCTATGTCGTCGGCCACAACTGCCCAGTCGACTTCCGCAGCGCGGGCTTCTGCTACTGCGTCATCAACTGTGTCCTCTACCACTGCTGCGCAGTCGACTGGCGTTGCTCTATCCGCCACCGCTCCTCCAAAATAGTTTTAGGTGCTTGACGATGTATTTTCATATTTCTATTTCAATGCGATTTGTAATCTTGTACTCGTCATGGAATGAAAACCTTGGTTTCTTCTTACTTGTGTCGTGTAATGCTTTTACTTTCCATTCTTTGAGCTGCTCTGTATTACGATTTCTCGTAGACATGTTGACATGTGCTCCTTATGCTTTCTCGATGTTCTCGATTACATTCAATTAATTGTCGCCCCTCCCATACAATAAACCATAATCATCACTTGCTGCTCTTAAATCTGTATGAATCCTAGTTAATACCACGTCACTCACCGTCGCCCAATTGTGTTGAGGTGTGCTCCTTATGAAGGACTTTAGTTTTGTTGCTCGCACATTAGGGAAATTTAAACCTAAAACTGATAGAACTTGTCACTCAATTTAAACCTAAAACTGACAAAGGACCTTGGTCTTGTCACTTGCCCACCCTAAGGGATGTTCCGAAAACCTTGTGGTCGTCCAGCCCGGAGGCGTGGACGTTGTCGACCACATGCCCACCCCTTAGAGTGTACCGAAAACAAGCGACCTTCGCCCACCTCTTGGTCGAGGTGTTCCATAAACGAAGGACTTTGGTCTTGTCACTTGCCCACCCTAAGGGATGTTCCGAAAAAATTGTGGTCATCCAGCCCGGAGGCGTGGACGTTGTCGACCACATGCCCACCCCTTAGAGTGTACCGAAAACAAGCAACCTTCGCCCACCTCTTGGTCGAGGTGTTCCATAAACGAAGGACTTTGGTCTTGTCACTTGCCCACCCTAAGGGATGTTCCGAAAACATCGTGGTCGTCCAGCCCAGAGGCGTGGACGTTGTCGACCACATGCCCACCCCTTAGAGTGTACCGAAAACAAGCGACCTTCGCCCACCTCTTGGTCGAGGTGTTCCATAAACGAAGGACTTTGGTCTTGTCACTTGCCCACACTAAGGGATGTTCCAAAAACATTGTGGTCGTCCAGCCCGGAGGCGTGGACGTTGTCGACCACATGCCCACCCCTTAGAGTGTACCGAAAACAAGCGACCTTCGCCC
>CACSLK010023397.1:1797303-1821073 GCA_902706635.1 Striga hermonthica
AAACATTGTGGTCGTCCAGCCCGGAGGCGTGGACGTTGTCGACCACATGCCCACCCCTTAGAGTGTACCGAAAACAAGCGACCTTCGCCCACCTCTTGGTCGAGGTGTTCCGTAAACGAAGGACTTTGGTCTTGTTTGGAGATATCAGAGGAACATCGTGTTGTGAGCATGTCAAGTATGTAGTGTGGTTGAGTGCACCGGATGGAGCTCGTATGAAATCGTATTCGCAACACATTAATGACGCTAGCAGAGACATCTCCTTATAGAAATCGGTCATTTTGATAACTTTCCGTAAGAGAATTACAATGATTCAACTGCTCGAATACAGAGAATTTGCACATAGGATTTTTTAAGATTAGCTACATTACATGACCTAGCCAGTGACCTGCCTTCAGCGTCCTTCAGGGAGTATGCTCCTCCTGCATGTACCTTTTCGATCAAGTACGGTCCTTCCCAATTGGGTTCTAACTTCCCCACATGCTTGAGCACATCTACTCTCTTCCATACCAGGTCTCCTACTTGGAATCGGCGGATCTTCACTTTTCGATCATGTGCTGCCCTCATCCGTTGCTTGTATGCCTCAACCCTGGTCGAGGCTTGCTCTCTTTGTTCTTCGATAGTGTCTAGGGCGGACATCATGAGTTTCTCATTCTGCTCTTGATCATAAGTGCTCGATCGTTGGGACTGCAGCTCTAATTCAACTGGTAGAAGTGCCTCCATCCCATATACCAGGCTAAAGGGCGTTTTGCCGGTGGTCGATCTCGCAGTGGTCCTATACGCCCAGAGCACAGATGTTAGCTCGTCAACCCAGGCTCCTGAAGCTTTTTCCAGTCTCGTTTTCAGTCCGTTTAGAATGATCCTGTTGGTCACCTCTACCTGCCCGTTGGCCTGGGGGTGGGCGACAGAGGCAAAGTGTTGCTCGATACCCATTTCCTCGCACCACACTCTTACTCGTTTCTCATTGAATTGAGTTCCATTATCAGATATCAGGACTTTAGGGACCCCAAATCGACAGCAGATGTTATTGTACAGGAACTGGATCACTTTTTCTTCCGTAATTTTAGCCAACGGCTCAGCTTCCACCCATTTAGTAAAGTAGTCGACCGCCACAATAAAAAATTTCTGCTGCCATGTTGCCTGTGGCATTGGCCCCACTAGATCGATGCCCCACTGCGCGAACGGAATGGGTGCACTCATTGTAGTCATCATCTCCGCTGGTTGGTGTATGAGCGGACCATGCTTCTGGCACTGCATACATCTCCTGGCCATTTCTTTAGCATCCGCTTTCATCGTCGGCCAGAAGTAGCCTGCTCTTAAGATTTTCGCGATCATGGCCTCGGCTTTGCTATGATCACCACAGCATCCCTCGTGCACTTCTCGCAAAACATACCAACCCTCCTCTTTGGATACACATCTTAAATGTGGGCCTGCATATGATCGTTTATAGAGAACCCCTCCTTGCTCGAAAAACCTTTTCACCACCTTTATGGTCCCTTCCTGTAACTCCTTCTGGATCGGGGCCCTCCAGTCTTCTACCTCCTCGATCTCTGCCACCTCGACTTCAGCCGCGCTCCTCTCCATGTGAAGTAGGGTCACACTCCTACACTTACAATCGACCAAGTTCTGTGCGATCTTAGACAGCAAATCAGCCCGACCATTCTCCCCTCGAGGTATTTGTATTAATTCGAATGTCCCAAATTCTTCCTCCAACTTTTTTATGTTGTCCACATGACGCTGCAGCCGATCTTCCTTGATCTCGAAACCTTCTTGGAATTGACCGACCACTAACTGAGAGTCAGAATGGACCTGGATTTTTCGAGCACCTCCAGCCAGAGCCAATTGTAATCCCTTTGTCACCGCTTCATATTTCGCCTCGTTGTTTGATACTCGAAATCCCATCTTGACGGCAAATTCCAAATAATCTCCTTTGGGCGAAATCAAGACTATTCCCAAGCCAGCCCCGCTCCTCGATACCGAACCGTCCGCGAACAACTGCCACATTCCTCCGCCATCTTCCTCCTCCTTCGTACCTTCCTGTATGAAATCGGCCAACACCTGCGCTTTGATCGCCCTTCTTGGTTCATATATTATAGAGTACTCGCTCAGCTCGACCGCCCACTTTACTAGCCGGCCAGACACTGCTGGTCGACCTAAAGTCTGCTCCAACGGCATGTTTGTGCGCACCTTGACTTTGTGGTTCAGGAAGTATGGCCTCAGCTTTCGGACTGTCACGACCACCGCCAATGCACACTTCTCAATTTCCGAGTACCTCAACTCTGCTCCTTGCATTACTCGACTAACATAATATATTGGGAATTGCGCCACTCCTTCTTCTCGCAATAATACTGAGCTTACAGCACTCTCGCCCACCGATATGTAGAGCACAAGCTCCTCTCCGTGAATTGGCTTGGCCAATAAGGGCAAGTTAGCCAGCGTCCTCTGCAGCTCCTCGAAGGCCTTTTGGGCTTCCTCTGTCCACTGAAACTTCGAGCTCTTCTTCAGGGTTTTGAATAGAGGGCTGCTCTTTTCGGCCACCTTGGAAATGAATCGGCTCAGTCCTGCTATTCGACCAGTTAATATTTGGACTTCCTTCACACTGGCCGGTGGCTTCATCTCGACCACAACTCTTACTTTTTCGGGATTCACCTCTATCCCCCGTTTTATTACCATGTATCCCAAGAACTTCCCTGCCTTCACGCCAAACGAGCACTTAGCCGGGTTAAGCTTCATGCCGTATTTCTTCAGTGTTTGGAAAGTCTCCCTTAAGTTGCCCACGTGGTCCGCCTCCATCTTACTCTTCACCAGCATGTCATCTACGTACACCTCCATATTCCTCCCCAACTGATCCTTGAAAATTTGGTCGACCAATCGCTGATAGGTGGCCCCAACATTCTTTAGTCCAAACGGCATGACCACATAACAATAGGTGCCTTTGCTTGTTATGAAGCTCACTCTTTTCCAATCTTCTTTCGCTAGGGGGATCTGATGATATCCCTGTGAGGCGTCCATCAAGCTTAGCAATTCGCATCCCGCCGTGGAGTCTACCAGCTGGTCGATCCTTGGTAGCGGGTATAGCTTTTGGGCAAGCCTTATTCAGGTCACGGAAATCAATGCACATTCTCCATTTTCCTCCCGCTTTGGACACCATTACAGTGTTAGATAACCACTCGGGGAATTGAATCTTTTGGATGTGCCCAGCGTTCATCAGCTTGTCGACCTCCTGTTCAATGATTTTGTCCATCTCCGCGCCATGATGCCTTCTCTTTTGCTTCACCGGTCTCACACTGAGATAAATATTAAGTATGTGCTCGATCACCCTGGCCTCGATTCCTGTTAATTCATCCGTTGTATACGCGAAAACGTCCGTAAATTCCCTTATCAAATTGATCAGCTTCGACCTGATTGGCTCTCCCAAATCTTTTCCAATTCTGAATTTTCGGTCATCGCATCTTTGCACCATTTGAATTTCCTCAACCTCCTCTCCGGGCAGTATGTCTATGTTCTCCTTCCCCATGCCTTGCCCTCCTCTCTCCTCTTTCACTCGTGATCCTCCCGGTCGATCAGGCCTCACTTCCTTGCCTTTCAACTGCCTTTCTGCCATATGTTTGTTGTTACTGACTGTGGTCTGATAGCAACTCCTCGACGTGAGCTGGTCCCCTGCAATCTCGCCTACATTTTCCCCCACAGGATATTTGATCGTCATGTGGTAAGTAGACACGACCGCTTGGAACGCATTCAAACCCGTTCGCCCTAAAATGATATTGTAAGACGATTCTGCTCCGACCACCACAAACCGGATCATTCTTACTTTCCTCGAGTCGCCCGTCCCCAATGCTACGGTCAGGCTCACTTCGCCCATTGGCATTACCTCTCCACCATTGAATCCGTATAAAGCTGTCGCCACTGGTTTCAACTCCAGATTCAGGTGTTTGTTGATCTAGGCAAAACAATCGTGGAACATTACGTCGACCGAGCTCCCTGTGTCGATGAATATTCTTTTCACATCAAAACCTGCCACTTCGGCTGTGATGACCAGTGCATCGTTATGAGGTAACAAGATTCCTTCTGCATCTTCTGCTCGAAAGCTTATCACAGGCATCCGACCAGTTATCCCGACTTCCTCTCTTTTACGCTTCACCGCCCGTACATGCCCCTTTCGCGCATTATTTGAATCTCCATCCGTTGGTCCTCCTGAGATCATGTAAATCGTGCCCCTCTTCACAGACACCTCCTCCCTCAGGTCCTCTCGACCATCGTTTGGTCGTTTCTTTCTTTCTCTCCTGGCATCGTCTTCTCCATCGTCGTCCCCATCACTCCTCGCCACAGAATTTTCCCTGCACCTTCTCCTTTCTTTACCCCGCGGTCGGTCACGAATGACAAATTCTTTCAAGTGCCCTGCCCGTATGAGACGCTCAATCTCGTCTTTCAAGTGCCTACAATCTTCTGTATTATGACCGTAATCCCTATGAAATCGGCAATACTTATTCGACCTAGGTTTGGTCGGTCCTTCGAACCTGGTCGCTGGCCAGGTGACTTCTTTGCTTTTCAACTTCTCCTCTATGGCCGCCAAGACTTTGCCCATCTGGGCGTTGATGGGAGTAAAATGATTATACCTCTGACCATTTGGTAGCCGAGGTCGCCCCTGCCAGCGATCTTCTCGCCTCTCTCGGAACGAATTTTGCCCATCCCTCCTGGGCGACGGCCTCTTAAAAGATCCTCCCCTTGGGGAATTTTTCCTAGGCGATCCCCTCATGGGCGAGCTCGTCTTTCCTTTTTTCTGCTCCGGCTTCATAACGTCCTCGAGCTTGGCAAACTCTGCTTCCGTTTCTTCCAAGTTAATGTACTTCTTGCATCTCTTGAGCACCTCATCGTAAGTTCGAGCAGGCGTCTTGGCCAGCGACGTTCGACATGGTCCTGGCCGTAGACTTCTAATCAATCCTCCTTCTTTCACCTCGTCACCCGCCGTGGGCACCTCCAGACACACCTGGTTATATCGAGCAACGTACTTACGTAAGGATTCTTTCTCGCCCTGTCTCATTGCCATCAATGTAAGGTATGTCTTCCCCTGGGCGACCGCACTTGAGTATTGGTTAGTGAGTTGTCCTGTGAAATCCTCAAAGTCCCTGATCGAACCTGGAGCCAATTGGTGGAACCAGTCAAGCGCACCTCTCCGTAAGGTCGACAGGAAGGCCCTGCAGCTGACCGGGTCTGAGTATCCATGTAAGACGGACATGTTTTCAAATGCTCTCACGTGTCTCGACGGGTCGCTCGATCCATCGAAAACCAGGTTTATCTCCCGGAAACTTGTCGGTAACGGCGCAGCCAAGATTTCCCTCGAGAATGGGTGTCCTCGAGCACGTCTTTCTGGCCTCCCTTCCACCTTCTCCTGTAATTGCCTAAGCTGCTCGGCCATCCTCTCCATAGCTCTATCTCTGTTCTCTCCTCCTCCGCCATAACTCAACACGTCCTCCTCTTGTGTTCCCTGCACCGTTGTCGGCGCAGTGGCGGCCTGGGATGTCTGGTGAGTAGCTTGTTGCACAGCCTGTGCCGCCGCGTCGGCCACCATCCTCTGCACTTCTTCTCTTGTCATGGCCACCACTTGTTGAGCAAGGGGTTGTGGTGCTCCTCCTGTTGGCGGCATCATGGTTTGCACTGTCGGCCCTGTTTGCTGCATCACGACCGGGCCCGCTTGCAACGGAGCGGGGACTACCGTGGGTACCGCTTCACGAGCTTCGTGCTCTCTGCTCGTGCCTGCTCCTCCTCCCAAGATCGCTGTACCCTGGGGCATCGGCGTCGGGGTCACCGGTGTTTGCGAGGGTCCAGAGAATCCAGGTGGAGGTCCTGCTCCCATCGGTCTTGTCGTCGTCCACGCCTCGTCAAATGAAGACTGCAAATTCACTCGAGGAACTCCGTCCGCCATAGCTGAGCTCTGAACACAACTTTTTGAACAAGAGTCCCACAGACGACGCCAATAATACAAGTCTCGCACCCTGTCCGGCTGGAATTGGCCTTGAGCTGGCTTTCCTCACCGGTTGAACGCGGAACCTGCACAGAACTCCCACACCGGAGGTGTTTTCCGGTGAAGAGCCTCCAACGCTCAAGTCAGATCTTGAGAGATGATATTAGTGTATAGAAGGATGTAAGAGTATATAAGATCGTACCGAAAATGAGGATTTTCGCCCTTATTTATAAGGGCGAGTTACCTGAGTTGCACGCACGAGCCGGGTGCGTTCGGCCAATTGTCTTCTGCTCGTCCGTACGATTGCGCGCCCCCACTATCCTCAGTGTCAGAAAACGCGTCACCTTTGTCAGAGAATGTCAGAGTTGGTTACGGCTGTTGACCACTCATAGTGCGCCGCGTGTCCTCTTCCTTATGTGCTGGAGATTCTTTTATGTGCTCCGATACTCGACCAGTTTTGTGTGTCTGTGTCTCCTCGATCATCCTTCCTCGACCATATCCTCGGATGACTCATATCTGTCGACCACTTCTGATTTCCTTAATTGTCGCTATCTGCTCGATGTTCTAGTGGCCGGTGTCTGGTCCTACCCAACCATGCCATTCGACCTTATCCCCACTAGACCGTCCAGCAAGCCGGTCGGTCTTCTTCAATTAGCCCTATAAACCGGTCCAGTATATAACATCCCATATCAGGGTCCTTTTCTTTTCCTTTCACGAGCGAGCCTTCTTCCTTCCGACCAGCACCAGCCCCTCCAGCTCGCGACGACCAGCAGGTACCAGCGACCACGTGAAGCACCAGTCCCTCCCGCGAGCAGCAACCGGCAGCAACAAGCCACGCCCGACAATTCCCGCAAGCCTCACGTCAAGGCCCCGTGCACGAGCGAGTGAAGCCGAAGTCCCAAGCCGTTTCGTTTTTTCGTTTCTTGAGCGAGGTAAAACAGCCATGATCGTTTTTCCTCTGACCGAGAATTATGAATCTAATGTGAATTCTAAGAGATTGATAATCAGGAGGAAGAATTCTAATATTTTTTAATTAAGGATTGATGACTTGGTCTGTGTATTATGTGCTTATGTTAATTGTATAGCATGGGTTGAGATTGATGATGGATTTTATGTGTTTAAACTGAGTTATTAAAATGTTAGAGTTCAAGTTCAAGGCTGAAGTGATGAGTTGAGGAGTTAAAGGTTTTATTGTTCAAATATGGTTGATGATTTCAGATTTCATGGCCTCTGTTGTGAGCCGTTTTTGGCAATCATAAACTCATTTCTTGGGAATGTGCTCTTCATGCGATATGTGGCAAATTTCGTTATGTTTCTGTGGGTTTTGGAATCTTGGGAATCAGAGTTCATATGAATTTTATATGATTTTTACAAATCAGTTCTGCGTCCAGTTTTTCTAATGTCGGGCTGTGTATAGGTGCTGAATGTATGGCCTATTTTGATGAACCAATCGTGCTTATATGCAGTAGTGCTGAACATAAAAATTGTAGCTATCTGAGTTATGTTTAGAAGGAGTTAGAATTTTTAAAAAAATGAGTTCAAATGAATTTTATGTGATTTTTACAATTCAAGTTGGCATCCAGTTTTTACATAGCAGTGGCAGGTTAGGCATGTTGAATGTAGGATCAGTTTTGATGATGTTATCGTGCCTGAATGCTTAAATTTTCTTCATAAAAAGTGTAACCCTACTTGTTTAGTTTCTGTAAGATGTGAGATTTCATGATTTAGAGTCTTCCAGCTCAAGTTATTGATGTTTTACTGAAGTTTTGTATGAATGAAAAACTGGAAATGTGTTGTTTTTATGTCTGTGTTGTTCGTCTAATTTGACCTTTATGAACTGGTTTCTTGAAGGTGAGTTCTTCTGTAGAAAGTTAGTATTCTCTGTTATCTATATGTGGCTGCTAGAATCTTGTAAAAATATGTTTATTCGAGTAAGTTATGATTTTTACAAAATTATTGCGCCAGCAGTTTTTCTTAAATCCGGCTGCAGTTAGGTCTGGATGTTTTGTGTGTTTATGATATGATAATGTGCTCAAATGAACCTGAAGTCTTCATTGAAATTGTAGTTCTATGTGTTACCTTTAATGTGGTTTTAGAAACAAGCAAAAATATGGTCCGAGTGGTGAATGATACCTGTTTTCGTAAAACTGCGCATGAATTTATTTTAAAGATCTGGACAGTATTTTAGCTTTGAATGTTTGCTGGTTTTGGACCATGTATATGACCTTATTTGCTTTTGAGTGCTAAATGAAAGTTGTAGGTGCATGTTTTAAGTTTTAATTGCCACTGGTTTCACGTTTATATCATTTGTGTACTAAAAACTATACTTGTTTTACTACTGCTGGGTATGCTGAAATTTCATGACTAAGTGTGGTGATTTCATAAATGGTATATTCCTTCCTTTTTCTTTTATGTGATCTGTTTGGACCAAGATGACCTCTTTGAAGTTATCATGAATCTTAGATGAAATTTAGGGGGTTGTATTCAATTGCAACTTTTAGAGACTTTTCAAGACTTTTAGAATTCTGGTGTATTCAATTAGAACTTTTAAAGACTTCTAAAAAGTTTACATGTATTCAATTAAGACTTTTAATGACTTTTAATAAGTCTCTAAAAGTCTCAGGGTATTCAATTAAAACATTATGAGAGTCTTTATAAGTCACCAGATATTCAAAACAGAAAGACTTTGTGAGACTTTTTAAATTTTGAGACTTTTGGAGACTATTGTAACAAAATTACAAAGGAAAAGTCTCAACAGAAATCTCATCAATATCGGTGAGATTTTGCTGGACTTATGTGACTCTTTTCACGCTCTTTTTTTTTTTCTTTCTAACACGACTTTGTATCCCATATCATTTTCATGATCTATTATTTTACTTATTTATTTTGATACCTTGTGTAAGTTTTATTTTCATTACATATAATTGTGATCTTTTTATTTTATATATTCTTTATTATGCTTATTTTATGTGTGTATGCCTTATTTTCTCATTTTGCTATCTTGTGAATTTGACTTTTCAAAGGTTAATGCTTCCACAGTTGCACTTGCAAATAATTTATTTGTCTTTCTTTTTATTGGTAAATGTTTATTTCAAAATATTAAAAAAAATATTTTATTTTCAAATAGTTTATTTGTTAATATTGAAATGTTTTGAATATTATTGATAATTTTATAAAATACAATTATTGTTTTTCGGCATGTTTGTATCTTGTAAAAATAGAACCTAATAATATTTTTCTAATATAACAACATTATGTAAAAAAAAAAAATTAAAAAAAAAATCAATAAATAATTAAATAAATATATCTTAATTTGAGTTGATTATAAGTGTCGTTATAGTAGAGATGTCAAACACATATTTGACCTTGTACTCTTTTAACAAACAAATGTAAGGCCCTGCTCGATTCGACTTGTTGAAGCTCGGATCGATTTACTCGTTTAATAAATCTAAAATCCTAAACAATTTGTTCGTGAATTCATTTCGCATAAAAATGAGTTTATTCATAAATTTTTAGAGGATTAAAATATAAAACATCTTTTTGTTTTTTCATTTATTCTTGTTTATATTAGTTATTATGTTACTTTTATTAATATTTTATTCAAACATAATATTATAACTGCAAGTATATAAAAGTCTCAATAAGTTTTAAAAAGTCCATTATGAAAGTCTTCAAAAGTCACTGATGAAAATTCTCTGAAAGTCTCAAAAAGTCCACCAAAGTCATGAAAGTTCTACAAAGTCCACAAAAGTCATCAAATTTAAAAAGTTTTAAAAAGTCCTTAAAAATCTCAATTGAATACACCCTCCTTAAGTCTTTTAAGCAAGCTAAGTCATCAATCCGCCTAAGACATTAACTAAGAAGAGTTTTCAAAAGACGCAAGCAAGGCGAAGCCAAGCGAGCAAAGTTTTTCTAAAGCTTATGTATGATTATAAGTATAAGTATAAGTATAAGAATAAGTTCCATGTTAAGACACTAAGACATTACCCCATTGAATGTATTTTTACGAGGAGTCGAGCCCTCGAGATTTCTTTCAAGTTCAAGTCTAAGCCGAGCATTCTACTGAAAAGGTAGGGGAAGTTCTACTTTGTTAATCCTCTTTAATTATCTATGCTATGAATGAAGTTAAGTAGCTTGCATAGTACCCATGTTTATATAATGTTCCAACATTCGAGCAAGTCGTTTGTTGCAGTACCAAGGTTCACGGACTATAACTCTAGAGGGTAGCTAAGTGCTAGGGTTAAAGGGTGTAAGTGATTATGTGTAACCTTCATTGGTGCACTCTTCGAATGGTTGTCCCCGTCGATAAGACTGTACGGAGCCTAGTGAAAGGCTATCTTCCTTCAACCTATTGAAAGGTACTCTCATCAAGCCTATTTGGCCGTGCCATCTGCGAGAGGCATTGTTCTTCCACCACCATAAAGTGGTATAAGAAGTTTGATGAGTGGTGGGAGTGTGACAAGAATGTAATCGCCTGCATGCAAAGACTCTAGTGTTTAGTTGTCTAATAGTGTTGTAGAAGCAAGAAAGTCTTTCGACTTGTGGGTCACTACTCGTCGGGAGCACATGACTATATGGAGTATACAAAAATGATTTCATGCTTTATAGTTGATTAGGATGATAACGTAGAGGGATCTCTCACGGAGTAAGTGAAAATGCTCACCCCTTTTGTTTTCCACACCCAGGTTCTTGGCGAGCTGGCAAAGGAGCGATGGCGAGGGTGGTCACATGTTTTAATGTTTATGATACATATGTTTTAAAAGCTTCCTCTATGCAAAGTTTATTTTATGAAATAAGTCATGGTTCATGCAAGTCAAGTTAAAGTGTAAGTTCTCTAGGCAATGCCATGAAATGTTCTATGTTCACGTATGAAATGTTTATGTTTCATGAAAAGTTCTATGGTTATGAAAGGATTATGTATGAAACGTTTTTCAAAGTAAGTAGCACCCTGAGTTCCAAGTAAAGTTTTCAAATGTCTTATAAAAAGAAAAATTTATTCTAGAAATTCAATGTACGAAAAGCGGGGTGTTACAGAAGCCGAAAGGCAAGTGCTAGAACTGTCAGCAGAAAGGACACTGGAAGGCAAACTGCCCTCTTCCCAAGAAACCAGAAAAAGGGGTTCCACTAATCATGTCTGCAGAAAGGACACTGTTGAAACATGTTTAGCGGTGTTATCTACCAGTACCTGGTGTGTAGATACGGGGGCCACTAATCATGTCTGCAATTCATTGCAGGGGTTCCAGGAAACCAAGAGACTTAGGGAAGGAGAAGTTACCATCTACTTGGGCGATGCTAGTAGAGCGTCAACAGTTGCAGTGGGAGACGTCTTTTTAGATTTAGGCTTAGATAGGTTTCTAGTTTTGGAAGATTGTCTTTATGTTCCCAGTTTTAGATAGAATTTGATTTCAGTTTCTAAGTTGTTTATGAACAGTTTTTCCGCTACGTTTGATAATAAAGTTATTATTCGTTTTGGCAAAAAGTTCATATGCTCTGGTTCATTGGTTGACAATCTTCTAGAATCTAATTTATCTCCACTGCAATAGAAACAATTACTTAATTCATCATCTAATCTGAATAAGAGAAATGAACCTTCTAAAATGAACAAAATATATCTTTGGCATCTAAGACTTGGTCATATTAACCTTAGGAGGATTCAAAGGTTGGTAGCAGACGGGCCCTTGGAGTCGTTAGAAGTCGAGGCTTTTCCAACTTGTGAATCTTGCCTGGAAGGTAAAATGACTAAGAGAACTTTTAGTTCAAAGGGTCATAGAGCCGAAGATGTGTTAGGGCTAGTTCATTCCGATCTATATGGTCCTATGAGTATTCAAGCGAGAGGTGGTTTCGAGTAGTTCGTTACGTTTATCGATGATTACTCGAGATATGGGTACATTTTTCTTCTGCACCGCAAGTCTGAATGCTTTGAGAAATTCTTGGAGTATAAGGCAGTTGTGGAGAAGCAGTTAGGAGAAAGAATCAAGTCATTACGATCAGATCGTGGTGGCGAATATCTCTCGAATGAATTTAGGAGGTACTTGACGGATAATGGGATTACGTCCCAGCTGACTGCGCCTGGCACGACTCAGCAGAATGGCGTAGCAGAACGGAGGAACATGACTCTTATGAAAATGGTTAGGGCAATGATGAGTTATAGTAGTTTACCAGATTCGTTTTGGGGATATGCCCTAGAAACAGCGGTATACATTCTGAATAGAGTACCTTCGAAATCAGTACCGTCTACACCATTGGAGTTGTGGTTTGGGCATAAGCCTAGTCTAAGACATCTCAGGATTTGGGGTAGCTCAGCACATGTGCTGAGAACCGATACTGATAAGTTGGAAACGAGATCAGAAGTAAGGCTGTTTGTGGGATATTCTAAGGAAATGAAAGGTGGTCTATTTTATAGTCCCGAGGACCAGAAAGTAATAGTTAGCACGAATGCTTGGTTCTTGGAAGAAGACTATGTCTTAGATCATAAGCCCAGTAGTAGACATGTTCTTGAGGAGTTAAACGGAGTGAGTACTTCAATACCGAGTGCGCTAGATGTTACACCACAAAGTACTGCAACACGTATCGCTGACGTTGCACCTGAGCAGGTAGTACCTCGTCGTAGTGGTAGGGTTGTCCGGCAGCCCGAACGGTTCATGGGTCTAGGAGAGTCTTCTGAGGCCATCCCAGACGTTCTTGAATCTGACCCATGGACATACAATGAGGCACTCCAAGATCGGGACGCAGAGTCTTGGCAAAAGGCGATGAAATCTGAAATAGAGTCAATGGACACTAATCAGGTCTGGAATCTTGTAGAGCCACCAAGTGGTGTTCGCGCCATTGGATGCAAGTGGGTCTACAAGAGAAAGAGAGGATCAGATGGGAAGGTTGAGACCTTCAAAGCTAGGCTTTTTGCGAAAGGTTACACTCAGAAAGAAGGGATCGATTATGAGGAAACCTTTTCGCCGGTAGCTATGCTCAAATCCATCAGGATTCTCTTGGCTGTGGCCGCTCATATGGATTATGAGATTTGGCAAATGGATGTTAAGACCGCTTTCCTTAACGGGAATTTGGACGAGGACATCTATATGCAACAACCAGAAGGATTCATTGCAAAGGGCCAAGAGCATTTGGTCTGCAAGTTGAAGAGGTCCATTTATGGGCTAAAGCAGGCTTCGAGGTCTTGGAACATCCGTTTTGACGAGGTTGCCCAATCGTATGGATTTACCCAATGTCCGGATGAGCACTGTGTGTACAAGAAAAATGATGGAAACGTGGTGGTGTTTCTAGTGCTGTACGTGGATGATATTCTTCTCATTGGAAACAGTGTGAAGATGTTGTCAGACGTAAAGGTATGGTTATCCAAGCAGTTTGATATGAAGGATTTGGGTGAAGTATGACATGTTCTCGGAACCAAGGTCATTCGTGACCGAGAGAAGAGAAAGTTGTGCCTATCCCAATCCACATACATAGACACTGTCCTAAAGCGTTTCAACATGCAGGATTCCAAGAAAGGGGATTTGCCCTTTCGACATGGAATACCTCTATCTAAGAGGATGTCCCCGAAGACGCCTCAAGAGATAGAGGACATGAAGGCAGTTCCTTATGCATCGGCAGTAGGAAGCCTCATGTATGCTATGTTGTGCACGCGACCTGATATTTGTTATGCCGTGGGCATGGTCGCAAGATATCAGAGTAATCCAGGACCGGAACATTGGTCTGCGGTAAAGCATATACTCAAGTACCTTCGTAGGACTAAGGAGTACATGTTGATTTACCAGGCAGATGAGTTGCTTCCGTTGGGTTACACCGATTCTGACTTCCATGCAGACCGGGACGAAAGCAAGTCAACCTCAGGGTTTGTGTTTACTTTAGGAGGAGGAGCCATAGTATGGAGGAGTGTCAAGCAGAAATGCGTGGCGGACTCAACCATGGAGGCTGAGGATGTAGCAGCCTCAGAGGCAGCGAAAGAAGCTGTCTGGCTCAGGAATTTTCTCCTAGACCTTGACGTGTTGGCGAGTTTGCCCGCTGCAATCACAGTGTTATGTGATAACAGCGGAGCAGTAGCAAATTCGAAGGAACCACGGACTCATAAAGCGAGTAAAAACATAGAGCGCAAGTACCACCTGATACGAGAAATCATTGGACGAGGAGAAGTCGTTGTTGCCAAGATACAATCAGAGAACAACCTAGAAGATCCTTTTACGAAGAGCCTACCGGCGAAAGTCTTTACAAGACACGTAGAAGGAATGGGAGTCAGATGTTAGGGCAACATAGTAGACTAGTCTTTGAGAATTAGATTGAAAGAAATTGTGGTTATTTTGTTTAGCCATGAGCTTATAAAGCATAAGTGGGAGATTGTTAGAGGTATGCTGTAAAAGCAATGTTTTGCAGTTTCTATCAATACATACTCCATGTCTTATATTGAGATAGTGTGGTTCGAAGAGTTTCGAACAGAAAGTGTAACATCCCGCCTTGACATGAAAATCAGAGTGCGCAATTCGCAATTACATTAAAAATAAAACATTTTACATTGCGAAAAACTGATTCGGGGTGCTACTAAAATACATAATTGACTGATAAATCTGAACTTATGGTTTTGAAAGCCAACTAACAGCTTGCTGACTGATCAATGGGCTAAGTTTGACAAACAGTAAAACATCAGCGGAAGCCGTAGCTGAGAATTTGGTTAGCAGTGTCGTGATCGTGATTACATGTTATCTGAAAATTATATCGACACTCCTTTGCCAAATTCCTTTTGTACATAACATAATTTAAACTTTATAAGCATAAAGCTTAGGTAATTTAAACTTTATAAGCATAATCCCGAACAGCTCCGTCATCTCACTCCTCCGACCCGACTTCATGACCTGAAAACATGATAAAAGTGGGGCGTGAGCACTCAAGTCCACTGTGCTCCGTGGAAAACCCATACTGAAGTAAACAGTGAAAATAATTACAATAACATGATCCTGGCATGAACATGAACATGAAACTGATATCTGATACCGGTCTGAATAATCTGATACTGATCTCGTGACATAAGTCACGTCTGAACTGAACCTGAACATCTGCCGGCAAAGCCGGACACCATGTGCACACTCTAGTGGGCAGACTAGGGCCACTAGAACCCAGAATGGACCGGCAACCATTCCAAGCGGATACTGAGCTGATAATACATACCTCAAACATGGTAAAATAATTATAATCAATGTAGTACTCAGTCTGAGTCCCCACCTGAACTGCTGTTCTGAAAACGTAAGTGCTGATATCTGTATCCTGATCAAACTGAAAAATAATATAAACAATTACTAAATACTATGCTCAGACTGATAAAATAACTGATTAATATGTTAAGATGCTCTACTGGACCTAAATATGATATCTTGACTTAACCGGTATAACCGGAACTGATTAAACTCGGAACTGAACTGACATGAATTTATTAAACTAGACTGAACGCGGAATTTAACTGAAAATGGGACTGAAATCATGAACCGGGACTTAAAACATTAAAATATAGAACGAACCGGTCCAACCGGTCTAACTGGACCGCCGGTCTGCTCGGACCGGGCGGTCGATAGCTGACTCGGCCAGCGGGCCTATCAAGGCTGCGTGCGCGGTTGCTGCCTGGACTGGCCGCTGCACTGGCCGCTGGGCGTGAACGGTACATGAACTTGGCTGTTATGCACGCTGGCGGCTACTGGCCCGACCTGCGTGACAAACGCGACTGGTGCATCGCAAACACGACGCTGGGCAGTAGCGTGTGCGTTGCGTGCACTGAACATGACTATCGGGTGCTATTGCACCCCACAACGTGCGGCTGGTACTATTGACGTGCAAGGGGACGCTGTGGTCGTGCGCGGTGCACTCCCACGATGCTGGCTATTCGCGCAGGCTGCTGCCGAGGCTAACGACGCACTGCCTGACTGGGCGTGGCTGCCGCCCTGTGCGGACAGCTTGGACACTACCGGCCCTTTGCCGGCCATTTAGAGATTACTCTCGACCGAACCAACATAAAACACCATGATATGACTTGCTATGACTATACATATTGGATTCTTTTGAAAAATCATGAACTTTACTTACTGAGGGTGTTGAGGCGTGCACACCGTACGCACACACTCGGCGGTAAGCCAAACCCCCGAATAAACATGAACTTTTATCGAACAATCATGAGAAACTGATCGTTATATACTATTTAATGCTTATTGAGACTCGGGTTGTTCGAACAATTCTGACTATATAGCATGATAACATGACAGGCACACACTACGGCTCGTGAGCATGCGCTACATGCGCAACTCACTTCCTTGAGCCGAATCATGATCTAAACTTCAATTTGTCTCGAACCATCTCTTAAGACTGAACATATAATGATCTGAAATAACTAAATAAACATGAATTGCTCGGTGTTGTTTGAGTGGATTTTAACTTAACTCGGTCATGACTCCAAAAGGCATAAACCGTACATATCATGATGTTTACATGAATCTCTGGACATAAACTGCTGAAACTGACTTAAACATGAATTGATTAACATGAATAGATAATGATGATGAGATTACCTCACTAAGTGTTCGAGGAATTTCCCACGAACGGCCATGAACCATCCCTTCCGCGCCTATGCGCATGTGTAGGTGTTCTTGTACTATTTTTACTGAATTATTGCTAAGTATTTTTGCTGTGTATATGGCCTCACTCATCCTCATATTTTTAGCCCCAAAACCTGACTTATTCACGGGAGAATTGAAGAGATGGGAAGAGAAAACTCGGTCAATACCCTTCCGCCATTTGTCGCACGCTTAGGGGCGTTGGGTAGCCTTAACGGGCTGACTCATCACTCACACATGCTTAGTCATGCTCTCGATATTTCCCAGCCCTCCAAGTGTCCTTGACCTGCTGACTTGCACGTGAAGTTGTGGAGCCTTGAGTATTAGGCGCGCTAAGCGCAGTTGGTCGCGCTAATGGCGTGCTTATGCGCTAATGCGCGCGTCCGTCCGTGCTTAGTGCTAAGTGCGAGAGCTTGCACCATGATCATGCTTAAAACTTGCTAATGACTTGCTCATGAAACCTTAAACATGATTATCCCTTAACTAATCATCATTAATGTTAATTAATCCTAATTAAGATTAAGCTAATCATGATTATCTTTAAGCTAATGTTGATTAATTAGCTTAAACATGATTAAGTTAATTAAGCAAGGTTTAATGACCGTTACCTAATTAATGATGGACGGTGTACCAATGTGAACACACCGCTGTATAGGAAAACTGAACTCAACATAAGAAACTTTAACTGAATTAATTATCGGAAATTATTCCGAACATGAACATGATATTCGAAAGTTAATTCGAACATTCTTGACTTGGACGATTAATCCGAAAATTAATGTTCCGAATAATTCGTCACTTTAACTTATTAATTCCGAACTCCTTAAATAAAGAAGCGAATCGGAATTAAGTCTGGAAACTTATCCGGTTACTGAAATAATTAACCGAATAATTTATCGACTAATAGTCGAACTTGGAATATGACTGACTAAATTGCTTGAAACTGCACATGAACATGATTATTTATTAACAAAGGCTAGCTTAAAATTAAAAGCTAGTATTTTCCTTTATTAATAAAACTCGGGGTGTTACAGAAAGATCACCTATCGGTTCCTTATAAGACTAAACTATTCGTTCGCAGTCTAGACTGGCAGTAAGACCCCACTTGGAAAAAGACTGTAGTGTATTCTCGATTCAGTTGGTCTTTGACTGAAGGATTACACTGGCACTTATGTTAAGTGTTGAACAGGACCGCGGAAGGCAAAGGTTATGAGACTTACTGACCGTTGTTGTAACCTCGCCCTTCAGTGATTGATGCGTTCTCTTAAGCTGTAAGATAATATAAAATATGCATATATTTTTATTTGTTATTTATTTGATTTACCAAGAGATTCCTGTTTTAATAGGATGACATACGAGGTATTTTGGTAAGTAAGAATAATTATATGATGTGCTATTATAGATTATTTACAATCACTATGTTCCAGTGCGCTGGATTGATGACGTCCCCAAAATGAGCTCAGAAAGGAATATTATGTTAAACCCTGCAGGTAGACGATTGTCTGACATAATGGTTAAAGGCTGAGTGGTACTAGTTTCGGAAATGAATAAGAAGTTGATTAATTATTTTGTCAGTAATTTAATTAATCAACGGACGTTATATCTTAAACATAGGGAGGTAAATCGATCAATCAGATTAATATTATTTAATCATGGAGGCTTGATTTTATTGATAAAATAGTGGCTAAATGGGGAGAGCAATAATATTACTCTAGTGGGATGTTTTATTATTTAATTCCATTAAATAGGAATTAATTTTATTCCATATTAATTAATTAATTAGGTAAATAAAATTTCTACTAGAATCTTCTTTTGGGATTAGGAGACTTGGGAGTCTTCTAGAAGATGAAGATTAGTGGGAAATATATTTCCTACATTATATTATTAATTGGAGTAAAATTAGGTTTCCTAAATTAGGAATTAATTTTATTCCATAGTTATTAATTTAATTAGGAAGAATATTCCTACAAGGATCTTCTCTATTGTTAGGAGACTTAGGAGTCTTCCAGAAGGAGAGGATTAGTAGGAGATTTCCTTCCTACATTAAATTAGTATTGGAGTAGAATTAGGATTCCTAGGGCCTAATGGAATAAGCCCATATTTAGCACCTCCTTAAGGTCCCTAATGGAGCCTATAAATACACCATGTCCCAACCTCTCCTACAATATTTTCTTGGCCGATTTTTCTCATCTACATACACGTGAGAATTACATTGTTCGAGAGTTAGGGAGATCCGATTAAACGCTCCACCAAGTTTAATCGGAATAGGTGTTTAGGTAATCCGTTAGAAGGCTTTTTGGTACAATTAATTGAGCTTTCTAAGAACCATATTTTCCGGTCATCATCATCACCTTGTCGTCGCCGTCCGCCGCTGTCGACAACCGTCGGAAAATCCCATCGCCGCCGGAAGCCGTCCGTGACCAGTCGATCGCAACCGCGAGTCGCCACCCGCAGTCGCGCCCAGCCAGTCGCCGTCCCAGCTCCCAACAGCGACGCCCAACAACCGTCCGCGAGCCCCAACACCGCCTGCCTGCTCGCCGATCGCATCCGCTGCCAGTCGCCCTGCGCGCGAGTTTCCAGCGTCTGCCCGATACGCGCACGCTGTTCTTTATGCGCCCAGGAGTCTTGCCCAGCACGCACGCGTGACCCGAGTCGCCCAACACCCAGTCCGCGTCCGCATAGGAGTGTTGTCCAGCGTGCACGCACGCGTCCAGCGCCAGTCCGCGACCGCCGAGGAGTCCCGCCGGCGCACGCTCGTGACACACACGCTGCAAGTACACGTCCGCTGCGACCCGCGTACCTGCCAGCTACCCGCGCCCGATGCGCATGACGCCCGCTGCACCCGACACTGAGACAAAGCCACCGTGCGACCGAGGACCGTTTGACGTGTTGATTAGAATCAACTAAAGGCCAAACCTATCTGCCCATTAGGTTGTGGTGTTCAGACGAACTTCACCAACGGTACTCTACATCGTCTCAGAGTCGGCAAAAATTTTAAAAGGTAAACGTCCATATCCTAACTATAGATTCCGCTGCGTTAGGATTTATTTCGATAAAGTTCAATACTGTGTATGTTATTTGACGTTCCTAACAGAACCCAACATGAATGCTTTGACAAGTTCAGAGAATTCAAGGCAGAAGCGGAGAACCGTCAAGGAAAAAGTATCAAGTCACTGCGATCTGATCATGGTGGCGAATACCTTAGCAATGAATTTAGGCAATACTTATTTGAGAATGGGATTACATCCCAGCTGACTGCGCCTGGTACTCCCCAACAGAATGGCGTAGCAGAGAGAATGAATTGGACTCTGTTGGAAATGGGGAGATCGATGATGAGCTATGCTTCATTACCTACCTTGTTTTGGGGATATGCCTTGGAAACGGCGGCGTACCTTCTTAACTTTTTACCTTCTAAATCAGTTCCGCAAACTCGAATGGAATTGTGCTCCGGGCGCAAGCCCAGTTTAAGCCACATTCGGATTTGGGCCTGCCCAGCACATGTGTTGGATAAGGAAGATGATAAGTTGGCACCTAGAAAAGAAGTACGGCTGTTTGTAGATTACCCAAAGGGAACGAGAGGTGGTTACTTTTATAGTCCTAAAGATCAGAGGGTAGAGGTTAGCACCAATGCCCGATTTTTAGAGGATGACTATATGGGTGAGCATAAGTCCAAGAGTGAGATTATTCTCAAAGAGTTGAGGGCAGAAAATGGCATACCGAGTGTGCAAGAGGATATACCACAAGAGACTACACAACATGTTGACTCTGATGTATTTACACCTGAATTGCCTCGTCGTAGTGGGAGGGTTGTTCGTTAGCCCGATCGTTTCATGTTTGTGGTAGATCCCTGGACCTACAATGAGGCAATCCAAGACGTAGATGCAGATTCTTGGCAAAATTCTATGGATTCTGAGATTGAATCTATAGATGCTATGGATGTATACGACCTTAGGGACCTTCCTGAAGGCAAGAAAGCCATTGGGTGAAAATGGGTTTATAGGCGTAAGAGAGGATCTGACGGGAAGGTTATTTCCTTCAAAGCACGACTGGTTGCGAAGGGTTTCAATCAGAAAGAGGTAATCGATTATGATGAGACCTTCTCACCGGTAGCCATGTTTAAGTCGGTCCGGATTCTCTTATCCATAGCAAGTCAGATGGACTATGAGGTTTGGAAAATGGATGTCAAGACAGCTTTCCTTAACGGAAACTTGGATGAAGACATCTATATTCAGCAACCCGAGGGTTATGTGAAGAAAGTCCAAGAGCATCGAGTATGGAAGCTGAATAAGTCTCTTTATGGACTAAAACAAGCTTCTAGGTCTTAGAATATTCGTTTTGACGAGGTGATCAAGTCCTATGGATTTGATCAATGTCATGACGAAAGTTGTGTATACAAAAAGAGCAACGGAAACGTAGTGGTATTTTTAGTACTATACGTAGGTGATATTCTTCTCATCGGCAACGATGTCAATATTTTGTCAGACATAAAGGTATGGCTTTCAGAACAGTTTCAAATGAAGGACTTGGGTGAGGCATCGTACATTCTTGGAATCAAGGTCATTCGTGACAGGAAGAAAAGAATGTTGTTTCTATCTCAAGCTGCTTACATTGATACTGTGATTGCTCGTTTCAGCATGCAGAACTCCAAGAAAGGGTTGCTACCTTTTCGGCATGGAGTTCCTCTATCTAAGGATATGTGTCCGAAGGCACAAAAGGAGATAGAGGAAATGGCTAAGGTTCCTTATGCTTCGGCTGTAGGAAGCCTTATGTATGCCATGCTGTGCACGAGACCTGATATTTGCTATGCGGTTGGCATGGTTGCGAGATATCAGTCTAACCCTGGTCAAGGACACTGGACTGTGGTAAAGCATATTCTCAAGTATCTGAAAAGAACTCGAGATTATATGCTTGTTTACCAGTCAGACGGTCTAACTCCTTTGGGTTACACAGATTCTGATTTCCAAGCTGATCGAGATAAGAGAAAGTCGACCTCGGGTTATGTGTTTATGATGGGAGGTGGAGCGATCTCATGGAGAAGTGTGAAGCAGAAATGCATCGCAGATTCTACCATGGAAGCCGAATACGTTGCTGCTTCAGAAGCAACAAAGGAGGCTGTTTGGCTCAGGAGCTTCTTACATGACTTAGGGGTATCTTCGAGTGTACCTAAGTGTATCACAATTTATTGTGACAATGCTGGTGCAGTCGCAAACTCGAGAGAACCCCGAGCACATAAGGCCAGTAAACACATCGAGAGAAAGTACCACCTTATACGAGAGATCGTAAAATGAGGAGATGTGGTTGTGACGAAGATAGCATCGTTGGATAATCTAGCTGATCCTTTCACGAAGACTCTGACTGTCAATGTCTTCGAGAAACACGTAGAGGGTCTTGGTTTACGATGTGTTGCAGCTAGACTTTGAGTATAAGTGGGAGAATTGTTATGGCATGTGTTTATATATACTAAAAGTTTAGCTTTAGTATAAGTGTGAGATTGTTGGGGTATACAGTAAAGCAAACTTATATGTGAGCTTTTGGATTGTATTTATTTGATTTCCCATTTGACTGAAATAAATGTTTTCACATTGTTGCTGTCTTTATGATTGCTTGTATGCTAAATGTCCAATTATCTTATATTGTAGACGATGTGGTGTGTTAGTAGTCACACAAAAGATTACATTGTCGGTCTCTTATAAGATATAATGGTATTCACAACTGAGATAGTTATGGACATGACTATCGGTGTAGGTTGTAGTATAAACTGGATGTAGCTTGTCTTGGCTATTGGTTTATACTAGTGCGCTGCGTTGCATTGAATGGATCACAGTTGAGACGTGTTCTTCTGTTCTGACTATCATGAAGAACCAAGGTCTCGGTGACTCTACTAATTCTTAACCCTAACTGTGATACTTAGATATGTGGGATGTTTGTCTGTTACTTTGATTTACCATTATCTGCATGATATCTATTTATTGGGATTAGGGAACCGTATCCTGGACATCCAGGTTGATGACGTCCCCTTAAGGAACTCATAAGGATTATCGTATAAACCCTGCAACTGGATTTAATCCGTACGATAATAAGGTTTAGTGGTACTACTTAAGGAATAAAAGATATTAATTAATTAAAGAAGTCAGAAGCTTTAATAATTAATGAACGTGCGATATCTTAAACACGGGGAATTATATTGAGTCTAATAGAAGCCCTGATTCATTTCGGGATAGGACGGGAGTGCAATATTAATTCTCTACTGGAATGAATTAATATTTACAAGCCAAACCCTATACCTTCTAAGAGATCCCTAGTCTGGCCCAAGGACTCTATAAAAGGAGGGATAAGCACACGTTCTTGAACCCTAAGAGATCTGTTCACGTCTTCAGCCACCACACCAACGTGGGAGAAGGAAGAAAGAAACGTGAGGGGTTCAGAGAAGAACAAAAGGCAATACACTCCTTTCAACCGTTTGGATGATCGTCGTCCATCCGGCGTCCAAACGTGGTCGGGACACAGACTAGAAGATCGCTCAGATCTAATCGAAGCCTTGAAGAAAGGTATATCTTTGTTCGTCCTTTAGGAGCATGCTTAGGTTTATTCGAAATCATGTATGTACATGTTTGGTATCCGATATCGATCCGTGGGTAGGACCGCCTTGTCGGCGTGTTCTAGCAGTTGATTAATTATTTTATCAGTAATTTAATTAATCAACGGACGTTATATCTTAAACATAGGGAGGTAAATCGATCAATCAGATTAATATTATTTAATCATGGAGGCTTGATTTTATTGGTAAAATAGTGGCTAAATGGGGAGAGCAATAATATTACTCTAGTGGGATGTTTTATTATTTAATTCCATTAAATAGAAATTAATTTTGTTCCATATTAATTAATTAATTAGGAGAATAAAATTCCTACTATAATCTTCTCTTGGGATTAGGAGACTTGGGAGTCTTCTAGAAGATGAAGATTAGTGGAAAATATATTTTCTACATTATATTAATAATTGGAGTAAAATTAGGTTTCCTAAATTAGGAATTAATTTTATTCAATAGTTATTAATTTAATTAGGAAAGATATTCCTACAAGGATCTTCTCTCTTGTTAGGAGACTTAGGAGTCTTCTACAATGAGAGGATTAGTAGGAGGTTTCCTTCCTACATTAAATTAGTATTGGAGTAGAATTAGGTTTGAGGAAATAGCTATTTTCACCCCGTTCTG
>CACSLK010023397.1:1895989-1916256 GCA_902706635.1 Striga hermonthica
ATTGACGGGAACTTACCTCTTGCAAGCCGTAGGGACTAGACTCTCGAACTCCCGTGCGATGACCTTCCGCGTGCGTGCGTGTGTTGCGCGGCGTGCGATGCGTTGGCGTGTGCGCGTTGCGCTCGGACCGCCGTGACGTGCTTGCGTGCGTACGGTAACTCGCGGCTACTTGCTCCCGAACACTCCACAAAAATCCTCACTAAACTCACACACACTCTCGGCAATAAGGACTATAGGCGTGAAGAAAATGAGATAATTTCTCCAAACTCCCTCTTTATGCTTAAGGCCGAAAACATGGGGAGACATAAGGTCAAGGCTTGTGTTGGGTGCAACTTCCACGCACATGAGGACAAGGGCTCGGATACACACACTCACATGGCACGGCATGGACAATGGGACAAGCACCTAGGACACTCCGCCCGCTAGATGCCAAGAGAAATGCACGGACTCTTACACGAGCCCTCGGATACTCCGCCCCTTAGCAATTGCACGCCCTTTTCTTCGGCTGGACGCGCGCACGGTCTCTCGAACACGCGCATGAACACTTGCACGAACACTCTCGGACGAACGCGCGCGCACGGCAATGCACCATGACTTAGGTCCGAGTAACGCACGGCTATGCACATGAACTCGGAATAAAATTCGAACAATTTGCTAATCTCGTGATTAAGTTAAATTAATCACTTAATTATGTTTAATTACTCAATTAAACATAATGCTAAATTACCAAAATTTATTTCGAACATAAACGGTACGTCGAAAATATTTTCCGGTAATTTCTGACTGGAATAACTGAAATTAATTACTTCCGAAAAATAATATCGGAACTGAAATATTATTATACTGATAAAAGTCGGGATATTACACTATCGCCCACTTAATCATTCTTCCCGATGTGTCAGGTCAGTGAAGGACTTGTCGGAGAGGGTATGATGTAAACACGATAACAGAATGCTCCAGAAAATATGGGCGCAGCTTTCGTGCAGCGATGATCAGAGCAAAGGCTAACTTCTCCATATACGGATATCATAATTCAGCGTCATGTAAGGCTTTGCTAACGTAATATATCGGGAACTGCTGAAGTCCATCTTGTCGCACAAGAACAGCACTAACAGCAACGTCACTTACACCCAAGTACAAATACAAAGGTTCATCAGGAAGAGGTTTCTGCAGCGTCGGTAACCGGGAAAGAACTTCTTTGATGTTGTCAAAAGAATTTGCATTCCACGATCCATTCGAACGGCTTCTTCTTTCTGATAGCGTCAAAGAACGGCTTACAATGATCCGTCGACTTTGAAATGAATCGATTTAGAGCTGCCAGTCGACCAGTTAAAGTTTGGACACCCTTAATAGATATCGGGGGAGCCAATTCAAGTATGGCTTGGATCTTGGCAGGATTGGCTTCGATCCCTTTCTGACTCACCATATATCCTAAAAATTTCCCTGATCCAACTCCAAAAGTGCATTTCTTAGGATTAAGCACCATGGAATATTCTCGGAGAATGTCAAAGACCTCAGAAAGATGAGCGATGTGATCAGAGGCTTGTTCCGATTTCACTAGCATGTCGTCTACGTAAACTTCCATTGTATGACCAATCAAACGTGCAAACATCTTATTAACCAACCTTTGGTATGTGGCCCCAGTATTCTTCAATCCAAATGTCATCATGACATAGCAATAAAGACCTCGGGCTGAGTAGAACGATGTATGTTCATCATCATCAGGGTGCATGGGAATTTGATTGTAACCGGAATAGGTATCCAAAAAACTCATGAGTTGATGTCCCGAGGTAGCGTCTACCATGTAATCAATATGTGGAATCGGATAGCTATCTTTCGGGCATGCTTCATTCAAATCCGAGAAATCAATGCACAAACGCCAAAGGCCGGTGGCTTTCTTAACTAAGACAGGATTTGATATCCACGTCGGGTACTTGGCTTCTTTGACGAACTTATTGTCTATGAGCTTGTTCACTTCCTCTTCGAGGGCCTTCTGATGATCTTGACCAAATTTTCGACGTTTCTGTATGACGGGCTTGACGGTCTTATCCAAATTTAAGCGATGACATGCTTTCTGCGGGTCAATTCCTTTCATGTCTTCATGCTTCCAAGCGAATACGTCAGAATTTGACTGAAGAAACTGAATTAAGCTCGACCGTGTGGGTTCTTAAAGGTTAGCTCCAATGCGCAATGATTTTTCTTGAGTTAATCCATCCACGTAAATAGTTTCGACGTCTTCAACTGGTTCCGCTCGGACATGATGATTCCCATCTTTGAACTGGATCCGTGGATCCATATCTTTGTGTATTCCTATGTCTTTCTCATGAGAAGATTGTTCTTGATCAAGGGCTTCATTTAGTGTTTCGGGCAAACCCGACGTCATGGGGACATCGGTTTTTGCAAGAGGGATGTCGGTATCTGGAGCGAATTGATCAGTCCTTTCAGCATTAAGAGTTGGGTTGTTCAACCTAATAGAGTTATCAGTATCCTGCTCTTCAATCATATGAAAGTTACGCGAGGTTGAGAGCAACGTTAGACTTCGGGCTTCTCGTTGATCTCCGTAATGAGTGCCTTCTCCTTCAATGGTGGGGAACTTCAAGGCATAATGAAAAATTGACACAGCAGCACGGAGCTTGTAAAGTGCAGTTCGCCCTATAACAGCATTATATTCATTCTGGACATCCCAGACTTTGAAAGTCTCCATAATAATCTTGGATTTTGGTCCAAAACCGCCAAATAGAATAGGGAGCGATATCTCGCCGACGGGACAAGAGGTTCTTCCATTGAAACCTTGAATTTGGTTGTTGCAAGGTCTAATGTCTGCTGGGTCCAAACCCAATTTCTTGAAAGTGCGGAGCATCAAAATACTTTAATAAGCTCCTGTATCGACCAAAATTCGGTGGACAGGGATTCCTCCAATCGGGGCTGTGATAATAAGAGCATCAGAATGAGGATGAGCGAATAGATTGGCATCTTCGATACTGAATGTGATAGGACAATTCCGCTTGTTAATGGTATCTCGAAGATCAATGTTCATGACTCGTTTCTCGGCATTTTGTGCCTCCCGAGCATAGGCTTTGGCTTTCCGTCGAGAAGTGTCCAGCTGTTTATTATTAGAATTGACTCGAGGTATGCAATGTGAAGAGTCTAGGGTATCATGTGTCCTGGATTTTTTGTAGTTATCGGTCGAAGTTCCGACAAAAGTAGAAAATGTGAAAACCACCTTATCGTTTGCACGGGCTCTTTTCGGGTTAACAGGTCGATTATCATCATCTTCATCATCTGAAAGATCTAAGGGTCTCCCTTTCCAGCGATTGTCAAAATTTTTGAACTTTTGGAGCTGAGGTTGTCCAATTAATCGTAAGAGAGCTGACAAAAGACCGAGACACTCATCGGTATTATGTCCCGGAGACTTGTGGTATGCACAGTATCGAGTTTTGTCCAGCTTGTCTTCAGGGGTTCTCACAGGTCTCGGGTCTGGGATAATCCCTTTTCCATTCAGTTCTTTGTATATGGTAGCTGCTCCGGCTGAATAAACGACCTGATAGCCTGTCCTGACATTGTCTGAATACTGATCACGAGCGGCCCTAGACTCTGGAGTGTTTTTCATATCCTTTGGAGAAATTCCGAAATTGTGCTTTCCCAAAGTTCTTCTTATTCTTCTTTTTAGCATCCGGTTCAATCTTGTTTTCTTTCGCCGAGAAGTCGAAACTGGGAACCGACATCGATTCCTCGGCAATAATGAATTGTTGAGCTCGTACAAGGAATTCTTGAAACGTAGCCGGTTTATTTTGGCATAGCGTCCAGCGAAACATTGAGTTGGGTTTCAGTCCAGCAATTGCGGTCACTAACAGGGTCTCAGGGTGACAAGGTTCCATATTCTGAATTCGATCATTGAATCGAGATACATAATCTTTGACAGTTTCATCATCCTTTTGCACAATGTTAGTGATTGATTCTTTTGGGATAAGACAAATCTGAGCTCCAATGAAGTGTGATCGGAAAGTCGCACGTAACTGTTGCCACTTCCAAATTGAATGAGGTGGGAGAGTATAGTACCATTTTTGTGCTCGTGGCCCCAGTGTAAGCGAAAACATCCGACATCTCAAAGCATTTGAGGCTCCACGCAAATCCATCCAAGACGTATAATGACCCAAGTGCGCATCTGGGTCCGATGTTCCATCATACATGCCAATTTGTGGGATTTTTACCTTAGCAGGGAGTGCCTCCGCGGTATGTTCCGGAGCTAAAGGTGAATCAGCTTCAATAATGACATTTTCCGACGTTGAGACATGTCGGGGAGAATCTTCCTGTGACTTCTGTCGAGTCTCGAGTTCGGCCAAGCGTTTACGGAGAGCTTCAATCTCCTCTGCACTATGTCTTGAGATACGATTCCGTTCAATCTGGCGCCGTAAATCTTCACGAACATGAGGCATTGGTGAAGTAAGTCTAGGACGTGACGGAATTCGCTGATGATGAGCAGAATGGCTTTCAGCAGTCATTTCCTGTACAGGGGGTTCCTCTGGGGCCTGATTATTTGTTACTAGATTAGCGTTTATACGAGTTAACTCTTCTCGGCGTGGAGAAGTATGGTGTGGTTGTGACATAGCATGGGATGTCGCTGCATGTGTTTCGGGGTCATGACGAGTATGATTTGGATGTTCTGTTGGATTGGTAGTTAACGGCGTTGATAATGGCACCGTACTCGAGTTTCTGGGCATGGCTCGAGCTATCAGAGAGGTTAAACCCTAGATAAACTCTGGGTTTTGAAGAAAGTTCGTGATATTCGTGACTGGAGGGGGTGGTGTTGAATGCCATGGAGAATGGTTAGTCGATTGGCTCTGGCCAGGATGAGCTGTGTGGTCTCGACCAGACTGCGACATGGTGACTTCGAGCACGGAAATGGCTATAACAGTGAAAGTTAACCTCAAAACGTGATCCGCCCTCCTTCTAGCGCCAAACTGTTGTTAAATGGAAATTAACAACTATACGGTAACCAGGAATTTATTGTAAGTTCGAGGTAGATTAGCAAAGACTGTATGACAAGCAATATGAAAAGCTGAACGAATATAGAATTCTCATATTATTATATCTTTCCTGTCTTCCTGGAGAATTTTCTTTTCCCTTTTATATTCATTTACAACATTTATCTGAAATGTAATCATTACACGGGAATAGTCAACGGCGGTTAATTGCCATTCATCCTGGTAACATGCCACTTGGCCAGGCGTAATGATGAGTTGTGCTGAGCTGGCACCGCCTTATAGTGTTGGTTTGGCAAGTCATAGATATCGGCTCGTGTGATTATAACCGATATGTCATATCCGACGTGTGGTAACCGACATGTAACTACCGACATGAGATATCGGTCAGTCGACGAAGATATCGGTTCTTGATGAATTTTTACCTGATATCTGATTGTCTTGAGACCTGTGAAGACGTCATCTACTTGTATGAATTTAATATTCCTCTTATTGAACATAATCATCTGATCAGTGTCGCTTAACTCGGTTTACTGAAAATGATGTCAACAATATCCATCCTTAGAAATCAGTTTAGATGCTTGATCAGTTATACAGATTTCTTTAGGGACATCAGATCTATCCTCCAATCAGAAGCGAGAACTTTAGTTCGAACTCTAGTTTTGCTGAGTTAATTGTAGCGACGCGTCAAGAAATTTGTCTCTTATAAAACATTTAGCGTATTTTCAATTGTGCTATTTCAACTTCCTTTCTGATCAAGTTCTACATTGACTATTCAGATGCAACGTAAGGATCAAGAACATCGTAAGATGCATCAGTTGGTTGTGGTTGCCCAGCTTCGCGACTATCATCCCTAGAGTTTTCGGGACAGGGAGATCCTCGACTGGTGGATGAGTGGATTCAGGGCCTTGAGATGATTTTCGAGGTCATGGATTGTTTTGAGAGGCACCGTATCCTCTGTGCCCAATTCAGATGACAAAAGATGCACGTCTATGATAGAATGCTTACTGGGGTATGTGCCCTGGAAAGAAGGAGAATCTAACCTGGGATCAGTTCAAGGAACTTCTGCGAGAGAAGTACTACCCGGCTTACTACTGGGCATAGATGGAGCGCTAGTTCTTGGCATTAGAGCAGGGTAACAGGACTGTCGATGAGTATGAGCGCGAGTTCACTTGTCTTGGATTCTTCGTTACCTACATGGTACATACGGAAGAGAAGAGGTCGAACCGCTTTTTTGACGGACTCTGAGCAGAGATCCGCCACAACTTAGATGGCCATGTTGCCCTGTCTTATGCTGACACAGTTGCCCGTGCCCAAGAGATTGACGGCAGTCTTCGGAGAAAGGCTGCTCAAGTTCAGAGTCAGTCAGTTGTTCAACCTCAAGCACTACCATCTTCACAGCCAACGCCTATCCAGCAGACGAAGAACAAGAACAAGAGGAAGTGACGAACAACAAAATGACCGGAGGAACAGACAGAGGAAAACAGATCCAGCCACTCAGCAGCAGATTCCAGCTTATGGAACCTATGGACATTCTCACCGAGGAGAGTGTCTCGCCGGTCAGAACATTTTCTATCATTGTCGGAGGCCCAGACATGCCATCCGGAACTACCCAGATAAAGTGTAGCAGCAGCAGCCCCGACAGCAGCCTCAGAGGCAACTACAACAACAAAGGCGAGGAGGACAACAAGCTCAGGTGTATGCTGTGGACCAGACAGAGGCGGAGCATAACCCAAGTACTATATCTGGGATGATTATTTTGCACGATGTGCCTGTTTTTTCTCTATTCGACACCGGGGCAACACATTTTTTGTATCAACCCGATGTCTAGAGGTCGTTGGAGTTGGACTAGTTAGCATTGTTGACCTTCTTGAGATGAGTTTAGCCTCGGGAAGGAAGATAGTTATGAGCTCTAAGGTCGAGAATCTTAGTCTTTGTGTCGGCAGCCGAATCTTGGAGGTCGATGCGTATGTTATCGAGATGAGGGATTTTGACCTCATACTCGGTATGGGTTGGTTAACACATTACCGTGCAGATATTCGTTATCATGACCTGGATATGACTCTTCATCTTTTAGAGCACAACCAATCACTTTCTACGGTACGAAGACGCGAACCCTACCACGTGTAATTTTTATGGTGAAGGCCAGAAAGATCTTGCGAAGGAGAGATTACCAAGGTTATTTGGTGAATATTATCCGAGAAGATTCGAGAGCACAAACACCTTATGACATTTCAGTTGTTCGTGAGTTTGTGAATGTGTTCCCAGACCAATTAACAGGTGGACCATCCAACCGATAAGTGGAGTTTTCAATCGACCTTTTTGCTATGAGTTGGACCGGTGTCAAAAGCGTCGTACAGGATGACACCAAAGGAACTGCAGGATTTAAAGAAGCAAATACAGGAGTTGTTGAAACTCAGTTTTATTCGACCGAGTGTTTTTCCTTGGGGAGCACCCGTTCTTTTCGTTAAGAAGAAGGATGGATTAATGAGAATGTGCATCGATTACCAGGATCTGAAACGATTAACAGAGAAAAATAAATATCGCTCCGGAGGATAGATGGTTTGTTCCATCAACTGCGGGGAGCCTGTGTGTTTGCTAAGATCGATTTATGCTCAGGCTATCATCAGTTGAAGATTAAGGAGTCTGACATGGCCAAGACTGCGGTTCGGACGAGATACGGGCATTATGAGTTCGTGGTGATGCCGTTTGGTCTGAGTAACGCACTAGTTGTGTTCATGGACCTGATGATCTGTGTCTTCCATCAGTACTTAGACCGATTTGTATTCTAGGAGTCTTAAGGAGCATGAAGAGCATCTGAGGGTTGTTCTTGAGACCCTTAGACGAGAGAAGTTGTATGCCAAGTTTTCCTAATGCGAATTTTGGCTAAAGAGCGTGGCATTCCTTGGCAACATTATCACCAAGAGAGGCATTGAAGTAGATCCAGCGAAGATTTCTGCAGTTCGGAACTAGTCAGCACCCAAGAGTCCAACCAAGGTTCGTAGTTTCCTCGGCTTAGCAGACTATTATCGCAGATTCATTGAGGGGTTTTCGAAGATTGCCCTACCTTTGTCCCAACTGATGGGAAAATCAATGAGGTTTGAGTGGACAAGTCATTCAAAAGAAAACTTTCAGGAACTCAAGGAAAGGCTTACGATGACAACAGTGCTGACTATTCCGGATCCCACTCAAGGTTTCACCATCTATAGTGATGCTTCGAGGTAGAGTTTTGGGTGTGTACTCATGCAGGATTGTAAAGTTTAGGCATACGCTTCGCGTCAGTTGAAGCCACGTGAGTAGAATTACCCAACGCATGACTTAGAGTTGGCAGTAGTTGTGCATGCACTCATATTTAACAACATTATCTTTATGGTGGTTGATGTGAAATCTTTACCGATCACAAGAGGTTGCAGTATATCTTGACGTAGAAAGAGCTCAATATACGCCAGCGGAGGAGGTTAGAGCTAGTGAAAGATTATGACTGCACAATCCAGTACCATCCGGGGAAAGCGAACATTGTAGCAAATGCCCTAAGCCGAAAGGTGAAGGGTGAGTTGGCTTATTTCATTACTCAGGAGAACCAGCTTATCAGATAGTTTGCCCGGATGCATATTGAGGTTGTCGAGTCACTTTCTACAGAAATTGTGGGGAGTGTCAGCTCAATGCGAATTCAGCCCACATTGAGAGACAGAATGTGGCAGAAGCAGTCCTACTATCAATTTATTCGTTTCATGGATAAAAAAGATTCACGTTGGAGGAGTCGATGGCTTTTACCGAGACACCGATGGAGCCTTAGAGTTTGGAGGCTAGATTGTCATGTTGAAAGTCGAGACCTTACGAAGAGAGATCTTGACGGAGGCACACAATGCGCCATATTTAGCTCATCCCAGGACTACCAAGATGTACCGCAACTTGAAAATGTCGTTTTGGTGGTGGGGGATGAAGAAAGAAGTAGCCGACTTCGTGGCAAAGTGTTTGGTCTGCCAACAGATCAAGGCCGAGCATAAGAGTCAATTGGGTATGCTATAGCCACTGGAGATTCCCCAGTGGAAATGGGAAGAAGTTACCATAGACTTCGTTACGGGACTACCCAAGTCGTCCGAACAACATGACACGATTTGGGTAGTAGTGGATAAATTGACGAAGACAACACTCTTTTTGTTTGTGACGATGGACATGTCGATGGAGAAGTTAGCCGAGATTTATACTTGTTGGATCATTTGACTCCACAGAGTGCCTATTTCGATAATATCAGATCGAGATCCTAGATTCAGCAACAGATTCTGGGAGAGCTTGCATAAAGCGATGGACACAAAACTCAAGTTCTGTTCAACTTATGACCATGGCTAGTCCGAGAAGATGATCCAGACACTTGAGGAGATGCTCCGAGCTTGTGTTTGGACAGAGGTGCCAAGTGAGAGATTTTTTTGACACTGGTCTAGTTTCCCTACAACAATAGTTAACAGGAGTCGATCCAGATGGCTCCATACGATGCTCTTTATGGGTGAAAATGTCGCTCACCCCTGTATTGGGATGAATTTGGTGAGCGATGAGTACTCGGTCCAAAGTTGATCGAGAAAACAGTCGAGCAGGTGGCCGAGATCAGAGAGAGACTCAAGACGGCCTAGATTTGGCAGAAGTCCTCTGCCGATAAGCATAGACAAGAGTTGCAGTTTGAGCCAGGAGATCGAGTTTTCCTGAAGGTTCGACCTTTACGAGGTGTCGTCATTTTGGGAAAAACTGAAGTTACAGCCTCGTTATATGGGCCCGTTTGAGGTTCTCAAACAAGTGGGCGAGGTAGCATATCGCCTAACTTTGCCTCCCGAGTTGTCCGGGGTTCATCATGTATTTCACGTGTCGATGTTTCGAAAATACGTGGCCGATCAAGATCGTGTGCTTTAATACAACGAGAATCCAATACCACCGGACTTAACCTACGAGGAGCAGCCGATAGCAGTTTTGGACCGAAAAGTTCATCATCTTAGGAACCGAGATGTTTCCCTCGTACGAGTCAGATGGAGTCGCCACGGAGGGTCCGAGGCTACATGGGAGCGAGAAGATGATATCAGAACTTGTTTTCTAGATTTTGAGTTCTGAGATGTATATTTTTTGATGTATTTTTTATGTATTTTGAGTTTAATGTTGTATTTTGCAGTTTTAAATTTTCGAGGATGGAAATAATTTTTGGAGGATAGATTGTAACGTTTCTGTAAGTGCTGAAGATTGGCAGTAAATCGATGAACCTTCTAATGTTCGCAGAATCCAAAAATTTACGGAAGTATTTAAGGGAAGTTTATTTTTGGTATGAATAAGTCTTAACTTTAATTGAAGTCCAAAGGACTGATTATTTATTTTATTATTTTGGCAGGTCCTTGGGATTGAGGAGGAGATGCACTTTCCATAATCTGAAGAGAGGAGGATCGCGAGATTTTATTTCCATAATCAAAGAATAAAAAGTTCAAGAGATTTTCATTCCTTATATGTGTGTGTCTTGCATGAGAAAACTTTCCAAAGGGTGCTGAAGATAAAAGGAGGACGAGACTAGAGTTGAGGACCAGCTTTTTTATCTGAATTTTTGTGTTAGTTATTTTTTCTTTCGTTGAGTGAAAAAGTGTGATATTCAAAACATTTTGTAAAAGAACGTTCGGAGGTTCGCTCTTTTAGTTTGAGAGATTCGAACTAGAAAATCCACAAGGGAGTTATGGTCGGATAAGTAGTTGTGTGAACCGTCATTCAAGTAGAGTGTAGAGGGAGTCTATACTATAAACCCTTGGATAATGTATGAGTTGTTCACATTAATGAAAGAGATCTGAAGGGAGAGTGGGACGCTCTCCCGAAGGTTCAAATTTTAGTAAAAAACTGCTTCCGCAATGGTTTGAATCTTCATTACTGTCTGTCTAGTCAATTTACGTGCAACTCTGGATGCTTGGTGTTCAAGTATCAAATTTCAATTGGTACCAGAGCGGGTCTTGGTCTTCATTACGAAAGATCCTACAACGTGTGTTACCCTCAAATCATGAATCAAGAAACCGGATCGATGTCCAGGCCTCCGCAATTGGACGGTTCAAATTACTCATATTTGGAAGTCTATGATGACAATCTTTTTGAGATCGCTTGGAAAAGGCATGTGTGAAAGTGTTGAAAATGGCTGGGAGCATCCAGTCATGCAACAAGAACCCGATCAAGGTAAAGAAACAACAACGAAAGTCATGGTTTCTAAACCTAAGGACAGCTGGACTGATGCTGAGAAGCTTCAAGAAGAAGCCAACTATCGTGCCCTATATGCGATCATGATGGCAGTTGATCAGACAAGACACAAGATGATATTACATTGTAAAACTGCAAAAGATGCTTGGAGGGTCTTACAGCGTCAATTTGAAGGTTCAACGGCTGTCAAAGCGTCCAGACTTCAACGGGTAACTCTTGAATTTGATGAGATCAAAATGAGAGATGAAGAGACAATTGACGTATACTATGCCAGATTCTGTGATCTGGTAAACCAAAGCATGATGCTTGGAGAAGAAATCTCTGAAAAACGTAAAGTTCAGAAGATTATGAGAACCATCGTTCCCAGGTTTAGAGACAAAATCACAGCTCTTGATAGTTTCCAATGAGTGGCGTCGTTGGATGTTGATGAACTTCTTGGAGAGCTCAGAACTTTTGAAATCAACACCAATTATGACAAAGTCAAAAGTAAGGGCTTAGCTCTCAAATCTGTTGTAGTCGAGGAAAGTGAAAAAAGCGATGAAGATGAAGGTCCATTGGCAGATGATAGTGAGCTGAAAGAAGCACCAGCTTTAATCGCGCGAAACTATGGGAAGATGAGTCAAAGGCTGTACAAGAACAAATTTGCAAAAAAAAAAGGGAACAGTTTCAGCAAGAATGTGGTGCAGGACAAGAAAAGTAGTATGCCACTCTCAAAATCCAACTTACAACAAGTCGAGAAGGATCAATGCAGAGAGTGTCGAGGCTTTGGACATTTTCAGTATGACTGTGCTAATCTTAAGAATAAGAATAAGTCACTAAAGGGAACCTAGGAAGATTCAGATGAAGAAGGTACAGACGAACCTTAGTTACACACAAGCAACCTGCCAGTTCATACCTCAGTCAAGAAATTCATGTGTCTCACCACTTCTCATGCCCCGACCAAGTTTGAAGAAAGTTAAAAAAAAAACTGAAGCATCTGGGATGAAGCAGATCAAAATGTGTGTGTAGATCCAGTTCACTTACTTGCTATGTAAAAGTGTGCTCAAGCGTCTGAAGCTCTGCATAAGCTTCAAAATGAAGTGTTTAGACTTTCAAAAGCAAACCAAGTGATGAACGAACAAACATCTGCCTCCACTGCTACTAAAGAGTGTGAACTGGATACTGCAAAGGCACGAACTTACATCCTTGAGAGCAGTATCAAACTTGCTAAACAAGACAGACTGGAGAAGGCGCGGACCATTGAATGCTTGAGGACCGAACTATTCTTTACTCAGAAACTTCTTGCCGAGCGGAACCAGGAAATCGTACTACTAAAAAATGAAGCTGATCGGCTGATGAACGAACGTGCTAGCATGGAAATCAAACTGAAGGCAAATTCTGCTGAGTTGAACCGAACTGCAGAAGCTGTTCGAAAATTGAATAGGGTACACTGGCAAGGAAACATTCCCGAGTCTTCAACTGGAGCTTCAAATACAAAACATACCGATCTTGGATTTGGGGACAAACTTGGAGTTGGATGCATGAATATCCATGGTAGACCTTCCAGAAACGTGTTTGACAGGTTTGTAAAAAGCACTGTCAGTAACTCTCTATCTCCACAATCTCCCTTGAAGGTTCATTCTCCCGTGCAGAAATCTGTTAATAAAACTCACCATAACTTTGTTCCTATCTGTCATTATTGTGGTGTAACCGGTCACATAAGGCCTAAATGCTATAAAATGTAGCATGATCTTTGTACAGGTAATGTTAGGGGTTGGAATCAGTTTGGCATTCCAGTTAAGGTCCATTCTAGGATCCTCTAGAATAACCGTACCAAAACTCATCAAGTGTGGGTTGCTAAGAAATCCTTCAACTGTTTTGCCTCTTTTCTGTCCCTCAGGACCTCCTTGAAAGGTAAATGGTATCTGGACAGCGGCTGCTCTAGACACATGACTGGTGAACCTTCATACTTGATGAACATTCAACCCAGTTCAAATGGGAAAGTCACTTTTGGTGACGGAGTGAGCAATAAGGTTATTGGAACTGGTTGTTTAAATTTGGGAGGAATACTTAAACTGATGATGTGTTACTTGTTGATAAGATAAAGGCAAATCTTTTGAGTGTGAGTCAACTCTGTGATCATGGCCTTAGTGTTAGTTTCTCATGTGATAAGTGTTATGTGAAGGACAATGAAGTTTCTTGTGTACTTACAGGTTCTCGTTCAACGGATAACTTTTATCTTGTTGATGTTAATGAAAAATGCCTTTTCTCAAATTTGAGCGAACATGAAATATGGCATCAACGCTTAGGGCATATTGGATACTCTCACCTTATCAAATTGACCAATGCAGGTGTAGTCAGGGGTGTTCCAAAGATTGTTGTGAAGGACCAGCCAATTTGTGATCCTTGTCAACTAGGTAAGCAAACGAGGACATCCCACAAGACACTGAACCATATTGCTTCTAGACAGATCCTAGATCTTCTTCACATGGATCTCATGGGCCCCATACAGGTAGAAAGCTATCAAGGTAAAAAGTACATTTTTGTGTGCGTTGATGATTTCTCTCGATATACTTGCGTTGATTTTTTGCGTGAAAAGTCTGACACATTCTCTGCCTTTAAGTCACTTTGTTTGAAAGTGCAAACTGAGAAAGGTTTTCCCATAATAAGTATTCGAAGCGATCATGGAAGAGAATTTGAAAATTCCGAGTTTGCTGAATTTTGTGATTCTCTGGGTATTAAACCCGAGTTCTCGGCTCCTAAAAATCCTCAGCAAAATGGAGTTGTTGAAAGGAAGAATCGCACTCTACAAGAAATGGCCAGAGTCATGTTGAACTCCAAAAACATTTCTTCCAGATGGTGGGCTGAAAAAATCAATACAACATGTTACCTCGTGAATCGTGTGTACCTTCGTCGAGGTATTGGTCTGACTTCATATAAACTCTAAAAAGGTAAGAGTCCTAACCTCAGTCACTTGCATATTTTTGGGTGTAAATGTCTTATCTATAATGATTGTGTCCAACTTGGGAAGTTCGATGCAAAATCGGATATTGGACTCTTTTTTGGTTACTCCAACAATCGTCGAGCGTATCTGTAGCGCCCCGTTCGTTTATTAGAATTTTTGGGATTTATGTGATTATTTATTTGCTTTATACTTTATTATTTTCCTTGTGTTATATTATTTGTTCATTTATTATTTTTAATTGCTCGTTCTTACCCCATTTCATTTATCTGTTAAATTGTTAAATTGCTATATGCTTAATTGTGTCTAATTATTATGTGAATTATTTTGTTGTGGCGATCGAGTAAATTAGAATTATTTTAGATATTTGGTTCTTTCAGCTTATTCACGTGTATTATCCGAGCTGTTACTTTACTTTCTGGCCCAATTTCAGTTAAATATATTCAACCCGATTGTGATCTATTTTTCAGCCCAATTTTTGTTTTTCAATCCAGGTCTTTAGTATATTAGTTTTGGCCCAAAATATTTATTTTTGAGGCCCAATTTAGCAAAATAGATGCAGCCATTCTTGTGTCTCGCGTGCGAGTTATCCCTGCGACCGAGTCCATCCCCATCTTCGTCTGTTGCGCATCGGTTACGATTTCTTGCGAAATCCTTCGCATGTCTCTCTCTCGCTCTATAATATCTCGGCCAGAGGAGTGTTATCCTCATCAGAATTGTTCAAATCCCTCTCACTCTCGCATATAAGCTCTCGTTAGTTAAAAAAAATTATGTTCTTTTAATTTTCGGTGACGTGAGCAGACCAGTCCATCCCTGGCGATCCCACTTCCACACAGACCCAATTGTGAGCTCTTCTCACCGGAAGCAGACCCGTCACAGCCAACTCGCATCCTTTCTGCTCGCAGGCGTGTCCGCCATAGCCGAGGACCTTGAGTCGCCGTCAACCGTCATCATCGAGCCACCATCGAGGCGAGATTTCTGCAGCAATCTTTTCGTCCGTCCGTTGGTTGAGCACAAAATAGTTCAGCCTCAATCGACGAGGAGATTCGTCAATCGTTTGTTCGTCAAGGCTTCAGTTCTGAGTTCCGTTGTCCGTTCGTTCCGTTTGTCTCGTTCACTTTTCAAAAGAGCTTGTGGATTCCCTGGAGTGCGGTAATGACAGAACCTTCTTATTATATCTATCGTAATTGTATATCATGATGTTGGAATCATCATGCTTGTTAAACCGATTATCATTAGTTGTATATCAGATCGTATTCGTTTCATTTGCAGTTGATGTCTCGTGAATTTACGTGGATTGGAACGCTCGTTTGTATTATGTCGAGCCTTTGTTTGCTGTGTAATATTCTCGTGAAAATTTGAAGTTTCGTTTATTATTTTCCTGAGCCGTCGTTGTCGCTCGTTAAATCGTCGTTCCGTTTCCTGAGAAAAAACCCAGTTTTTCTAAATTCCGAAAGTCTGAAAAGTTGTTATTTTCAAAAATTTATTTATTACCCGAATCCCAGTCGTCGTTGGAAATTTTGTCGTAGAGTTCTATCGATTTTCGTTGAGCCCCTGTTTAGTTATTTGTAGCCCTGTCGATTTTTGTTGTTATATTTGCAGCTCTGTAGTTTTCTGTCTCTGTTAAGATTGTTCTTAGTCCAGGTCCTTGTTAGTTTAAAAAGCCATGTTTGCATTTTAATATTGAAAGTTGGCGAGTGTGCAGTGGTGTTCACCCTCATTTCCGTGTGAGAGGTCTTTGGTTCGATCCCAGGCTTGGTGGTTTGGTGCCATATTTTTTTATTTTTCCCCCAGCCCAGGAGCCAGCCCGCGTCTCGGCCCAGTGCAGCCCACGTCTTCTCACGTGTTGCGGCACGCGAAGCCCGCAGTGAACCCGCATTTTCCTAGCCTTGAGCAGGCCTTTTTGCGGCCCAGTTTGCACAAAACCTCGGCCCAAGTTATCCATTTTCTTGGCAGCTCAACCCAAATTAGCTTTTTAGCCCAATTTTGAGTCCCCAAGTCCGATGTTCGAGCTAAACTCATTTTAAAAAAAATAATTCCAAATGAGAAAATTTGGGAAAAATTATTTTATGTCTCGAGACCTCATTTTATTTTTAGGTATTTTTCTTTTCAAAATTCGAGAGTTCCAAGTCCACGAAAAATTCGATTAAATCCCTTAATACTTAATTTTTATTAAGTGTGGGTCTTCGAGTATTCTGAGTAGTGAGATAGATTATTGATATATATTATCTCGCTTAAATGTAGGTGTTTGAGGAGTCGAGCCTCTGCCTACTACCGATCATTTTATTTTTCGCCTATCTCGATTTTCCAGGTGGGTGTTGATAAACTTTACCGTGTATGTTATTCTTTATAATTACTTGGCTTGATAATCAAAGTATGCATGTGAACTGCTAGTCTATGAGAGGTTCTCACGTCGATGGAGTTCTGATGTTTTCCTAATTGTGCCTATAGAGAGGGTTCTCCCGTGAATGGGCTTGTCCCGACGGTTTAGCTCCCGTGAATGGGCGGTGTCCCGACGGTTAGGGGTGTAGACACGAGCGTAGGGCGGTATAGGAAGTAGGCTAGACGATTTGTGTTCATGCTGCGATTATGATTTTAAGTCATTATATTGGATAGACTGCATGGTATTCCCACGGTGAGCAAGTGTTCGCTCCCTCCCCCCCCACTATTATATCACTTTTAAGGTTGAGCTGGTAGTTGTGGTGAAAGACGAGCGAGGCGGGTCATATATTTGATATTGAACTGTTTTATCTGCTTCCGCTTGATTAATTATTATTTATCTCATTGCCAGACTTAATTATTATTGATGTTTGAATTTGAACCATGTTAGAATATTTGTTTTGGAAACCAGACCATGTAGTTGGATTATTATGCATGTTCGAAATGGGAATTTGGATATTCTTATGTTGGGATTTTATTGTGACATGGTAAATATTAGCATGAGATATTTGTTTGGGATGGTTGGTTCCCTGTTTGGTTAACTGTTGACTTAACTGTTGATATGTAAAGTTGATGTGTAGCGCCCGTTAAATTAGGTTTAAAAAATGATTTGCGAAAAATTTACTCTGATTTTGGAAAAATAATTCGGTACTTTTCTATTAAACTAACGGGGTGTTGCAGTTTGGTATCAGAGCAAGTTTACGTTTCTGTAGACTGCTTCTGAACTTGTTTATGTATTTATATTATGGCCCCTCGCTTCGTCCAGCCACACCAGCTCAAGGTATGAGTATTGTTAATTTCTTTAACTGTTTATTTGGGCCTTAGGAATTTATCCTCCTTTCGTTTGATTAATTTAAACTTTAGTGGTTCTTGCCATATAGATATGGGTCCTCGTAGAGATCCTCAGCATCAGCAGCCTCCACCCGTTCAGGGTGAAGATCATGGATGTACGATTGAGCGGTTCCAGAACATGTGTCCTCCAACCTTTTCTGGAGAGGAGGGGCCAGCATCTTTAACGGAGTGGTTCCGTAAGCTGAAGAGGATCTTCACCGTTCTCTGATGCTCAGACGCCCAGCGCATCGAGTGCGCTGAGTACCAGATGGATGGTGATGCCGCCGACTGGTGGACTGACTATTGGGTTTTGAGGCCGGAGGCTGAGCGGATTGCCCTCACGTGAGTGAGGATGAAAGAGATTGTTACTGACAAGTACATTCCCAAGAGATATCGTGACCAGAAGGAACGAGAGTTCTATGATCTCCGACAAGGTAGCACTTCTGTTGACGAGGATGCTCGGGCCTTGTAACACCCCGCCTTATCATGAAAATCAGAGTGCGTTTATACAAACCATTTTTAAATAAAATACTGATTGGTTCGCAAAATGCTGATGCGGAGTGCTACCATAATACATGATTTACTTTAAAATCAGACTGTTTTTAAGAAAAAAGGACTCACATTCTGCTGACAGTCAAAAGAACTAAGTTTGACAAAAGTGAAAAGTCAGCGAAAACTGTAGTGGCAAAATAGGATAGCAGTGCTATGATCGTGAAAATGAATCTACGGGAGATAGCAATAGCACTGCTATGCCAAATTCAAATTGTACAAAACGTAATTTAAACTTTATAAGCATAGCTCCCGTATAATTTAAACTTTATAAGCATAAATCTTGAACTGTTCGTCATCTCACACCTTCGGCCCGACTCCATGACCTGAAAAACATGATAAAAGTGGGTCGTGAGCACTAAAGTCCACTGTGCTCCATGGAAACTCATACTAAAGTAAACAGTGAAAATAATTACAATAACATGATCCTGGCATGAACATAAACATGAAACCAGTACTGAATATTCATGATTTGATACTGATATTGAGATAATATCATCACCTGCCTGATACCTGAACATCTGCCAGCAAAATACTAATGCCGGACACCATGTGCACACTCTAGTGGGCAGATTAAGGCCACTAGAACCCAGAATGTACCGGTAACCATTCCGAGCGGATACTGATAATACATACCTCAAACATGGTAGAATAATTTTACTCAATGTAATACCCAGTCTGAGTCCCCACCTGAACTGTCTGACTGAAAAGGTAGTGCTGATAATCGTATCCTGATCAAACTGAAAATAATATAAACAATTACTAAATACTATGCTCAGACTGATAAAATAACTTTTTAAATCTGTTAAGATGCTTTACTGGACTTAAACATGATATTTGAATTTAACCGGTATAACCGGAACCGGCTAAAATCAGAATTGAACTGACATGAATTTACTGAACTGAACCGGACCCGAAATTTAACTGAAAACGGGACTGAAATCATGAACCAGGACTAAAATATTAAATTACGGGTCGAATCGGTCCAAACCGATCTAAACCGGGTCTGAACCGGTCTGGCCAAACTGCCGGTCTGCTCGGTCCGGTCGGTTGGCTGCTGACTCGGCCCACGGCCTTGCTGCGGCTTTGGGCACGGTTGCTGGTGGCTGGGCGCCAATGGACGCGCATGAAGGAACACCGACGCTGCCAGACGCTATGTGCGTTGGCACCAAACGCCGCTGAACGATGTCGGGCGCTGCCATGCACCGCAACAAGTACCTGAATGCATGAACACGCACACAGGCGCTGGCTGGACATGATTGGCGTTGCGCGGTCGCTACTGAGCGACATCCGCAACGCTGGTTACTCGAGCGGCCCGCTGGGCGATGCCGGGGCCACTGACGCATGATATTGCGCGCTGGCGTGCGTTACCGCACGTGGCGTGCATGACTGGGTGTTGGCGTGCACACGCACATCGCCAACAGCTACCTGCTGCGGGTACCGACCTCACGCGGCACTATACCGTGCATCACCCGCAGACCCGCCAGTACGCTGCGGCCGCTACGTGCGGACAACGTAAGTACGACCGACCCTCGTCGGCCGTCCGGTGTCTTTCTCCGGCAATATCAACATAATTTAATCTAATATAACATGACATGACTAAACATGCTGATTTAACTCAAAATTAACATATTTTGCTCGATGAACTAATAGGGTGCCGAGGTACGCACTCCGTGCGCGCATGATCGGCTTTTAGCCAATCCCTCAACCAACCGTGAAATTTCTCCGACCGACCTTACATGACAGACCATAATATAATATTTTAAAGATGTTGGGCCATAATGTGCTCGGACAAACATGATCATAATAAAAGATAACATGACACAGTTCATGGGCATGCGCTACGTGCGCTGCCGACGAATTTAAGCCCATTCATGAATAAATCTTCAACTTGTCTCGACCAACATGAAGTAACTGAGTCTAAAATAATCTAAAATGCTCAAATAATCATAAATTTCTCATGAGTTGCCGGATAGAATTGAATTTCACTCGGTCATGACCTAAAATGGCCTAAACCGAATACATCGAAGCATTTCATGAGCTTTTTGGAACATGAGCTGAAACATTTAACACTTCATGAACTCATTATCATGGAAATAGGTTGAGGAAGCAGTTACCTTCCCAAGAGCTCGGTGAAATTCACAAAACGGGCGTGATCTCCTCGTCCCGTGCGTGCGTGCGTGAAGGATACCGTGTGCGTGTGATTACGACTAATTAGGCTTAGTGTTTGCTGAGTGTATAGCTAAGTAAATAAGCTATTTTTTGTTGGGTTCTGTTAGGAACGTCAAACAACATGCACATTATTGAACTTTATCGAA
>CACSLK010023397.1:1916356-1931473 GCA_902706635.1 Striga hermonthica
CCGAACGATAACACTGAATAAAATAAATACTTTGGAACTAAACATGAAATGATATTAATAACATGACGAGATCTTACAATCTACCCCCCTTAAAATATTTCCGTCCTCGGAAATACAAAACAGAACATATAACATGAAAATATATATACATCAAAACTGAAAATCAGGAAAATGAGCGCGAATATCAGCCTCCTGCTCCCAAGTGTCTCTGTGGCGAACCCACTGAATACGAACGAGGGGAACATCACGCTTCCGGAGCCGTCGAACCTGTCGGTCCAACACCGCTACCGGTCGCTCCTCGTAAGATAAGTCTGGATGGATTTGAATATCAGTATGAGGAATGACATGATCGGGGTCGCACACGTATTTACGTAACATGGATACATGAAAAACATTATGAACACTGGATAACTCGAGAGGTAAGGCTAATCGATACACAACATCGCCCACTCGCTCGAGCATTTCGAACGGGCCAATGAACCGAGGGTGTAGTTTCCCTCTCTTCCCGAATCGAATAACTCCGCAAAATGGACTAACTCTGAGAAAAGCTCGCTCGCCAACCTCAAACTGAATATCTCGTCGATGATGATCGGCGGTTGATTTCATTCGACTCTGAGTTGTCTTAAGTCTCTGCCGGATCAACTCGACCTGCTCTGCTGTCTCCTCGATCAATTTCGGACCGAGTACTCGATGCTCGCCGATGTCGTCCCAATAAAGAGGGGAACGTCACTTACGATCGTAAAGTGCCTCGTAAGGAGCCATCTGAATAGCAGAATGATAACTGTTGTGTATGCAAACTCGACGTATGGCAATAACGACTCCCACTTAGCACCCCTGTCAACAACCAAAGCTCGCAACATATCCTCCAACGTCTGAATGGTCCTCTCTGTCTGACCGTCAGTCTCTGGGTGGTAGGCTGAACTGAATGCTAATCTCGTGCCCATCGCCTTGTGCAAACTCTGCCAGAATCTGCTAGTAAATCTGGAATCTCTGTCTGACACGATAGTAACGGGCACGCCGTGGAGTCGAATAATCCCACGCGTATAAATCTCAACCAACTTGTCCAAAGACATACTCATCGATACTGGCAAGAAATGAGCAACCTTAGTCAATCTGTCGACCACGACCCAAATAACATCGTGATGTTCAGACGACCTTGGCAACCCTGTGATAAAATCCATCGAAACCTCCTCCTATTTCCACCGCGGAATCGGCAGTGGTCGTAGAAGGCCTATCGGACTATGATGTTCGGCTTTGACTTGCTGACAGGTTAAACATTTTCTGACAAAATCGGCTACGTCTTTCTTCAAACCTCTCTACCAGAACGACCTTTTCAAGTCATGGTACATCTTTGCACTTCCTGGATGGGCTTGATTATGGTGCGGTATGAGCCTCCGTCAAGATCTCCTTCCTCAATGTCTCGATTTTTAACACCACAATCCTGCCGCGAAACTCCAAGGCCCTATCTGTGCCTCGGTGAAATCCCTCGACGCCTTCGGTGTGGACCTTGGCATCCATGACACGAATAAACGCGTCGGAATCCTGCTCCCGCCGGATTCTCTCTCTTAGCGTCGGCTGAACCTGCATGGCACTGACACTTCCCAAAATGGCTGTGGGAAGTGCATCAACCAACTGAATATGCATCCGGGCGAACTCCTGAATCAAACGGCTCTGCTGAGTAACGACGTACGTCAAGTCACCCTTCACCTTACGCTTAGGGCATCAGCAACAACATTCGCCTTCCCCAGATGGTACTGAATCGTGCAATCATAATCCTTGACCAGTTCTAACCAACGGCGTTGTCTCATATTGAGCTCCTTCTGAGTGAAAATATACTGCAGGCTCTTATGATCGGTGAAAATCTCGCATCGACCGCCGTACAGATAATGTCGCCAAATCTTAAGGGCATGAACAACTGCAGCTAGCTCCAAGTCGTGCGTCGGATAGTTCTGTTCGTGTAGCTTTAGTTGGCGTGAAGCATAAGCTACAACCTGGCCATCCTGCATAAGGACACATCCCAAACCCTGTCTCGAAGCATCACTAAAAATGGTGAAACTCCGGGAAGGATCGGGAATAGATAACACCGGTGCTGAAGTCAATCTCCTCGTGAGCTCCTGAAAGCTCAATTCACAACGATCAGTCCACTTTAACTCCACAGACTTCCTCGTCAACTGGCATAAAGGAAGAGCAATCTTGGAAAAGCCCTCGATGAATCTGCGGTAATAACCAGCCAAACCAAGAAAACTGTGAACCTCGGACGGACACTTCGGTGTTGACCAGTTCTGAACGGCTGCAACCTTGGAAGGATCAACCTCAATACCTGCCTGCGTAATCACTTGACCAAGAAAACCTACTCGCCGAAGCCAGAATTCGCACTTGGAGAATTTTGCATATAATTTTTCTCGTCTAAGGGTTTCAAGAACAACCCTCAGATGCTCCTCATGCTCCTTCTGTCTCTTTGAGTAGATAAGAGTATCATCAATGAAAACAATGACAAACTGATCAAGATAGGGATGGAAAATACGGTTCATCAGAGCCATGAATACTGCAGGGGCATTGCTGAGGCCAAATGGCATGACAATGAACTCGTAATGACCGTAACGAGTACGAAAAGCGGTCTTGGGAATGTCTGACTTCTTGATTTTCAGCTGATGGTAGCCTGATCGCAAATCAATCTTGGAGAAAACACAAGCTCCCCTCAGCTGATCAAATAAATCGTCAATCCTGGGAAATGGGTATTTGTTATTGATCGTCAACCGGTTAAGATCCCGGTAGTCGATACACTTGCGCATGGATCCGTCCTTCTTCTTAACAAAGAGAACGGGTGCTCCCCAAGGTGAAACGCTCGATCGAACGAAACCGAGTCGTAATTACTCCTGAATTTGCGCCTTAAGCTCCTGCAATTCTTTTGGCGCCATACGATAGGGTGCTTTAGAAACTGGACCGGCTCCTGGAATAAGATCAATAGAGAACTCCACCTGCCGGTTAGGCGGTCCTCCTGGAAGCTTGTCCAGAAACACGTCCACGAACTCACGAACAATAGGAACGTCATGAGGTGAGCGTGCCTTCGGAGAATCATTGACAAGGCTGACGAGATAACCCTGACAGTTGCCTCGCTGCAACATCTTCTTGGCTTTCGCCATAGAAATGACATGAGGCAAGGAACGAGTCTTGGTGCTGAAGAAAGTGATCTGATCAACTCCCGGAAGATAAAGGGTAATCTCCTGGTCATGACATCGAATATCTGCATGAAAACGTGTTAGCCAATCCATGCCGAGTATGAGTTCAAAGTCCCTCATCTCGAGAACATAAGCATCGGTAGACAATATGCGGCCACCGATAGAAAGACTGAGGTCTGTGGCTCTGGCTGAAGTCACTATCTTTCGTCCCGAGGCTAAACTCACCTCGAGAGGATCGACAGCGGTACTGACATGAACTCCGATGGCATCGAGACACCATCGGGATATAAAAGTATGAGTCGCTCTAGTATCAAATAAGGCGAAGACAGGAATATCATTAAGCATAAGCATCCCGAACATGGTACCTGGGTGTTGTTCTGCCTCGGCCTGATCGACCGCACAAACACGGGCCTGCTGTCTGCCCCTCTGCTGCTACTGCGGTGGGCTCTGGGCCTGCTGTCGGGGCTGCTGATGCTGCTGCTGTGGCTGCTGGGGCTGCTGTGGCTGCTGCTGGAGTTTCTTCGGACAACGGTTAGCAAAATATCCGGGCTCGTGACAATAGTAACAAATATCCTGGCCCATGTGACACTCTCCGCGATGAAGTCGTCCGCAAGTGGGGCACTGTGGGATCTGCTGCAGCCTCTGTCGGGTTCTCCTGTCCGTCTGGGCACCTTTCCCCTTCCTCTTTGGACCTTTCGGTGGCTGGGCAGCAGTCGGTGGAACTGGTGGAGCTGTAGATGAATGGCCTGTGGCAACTGGCTGAAGACGATCGCGATTTGCCTCCCTCCGAATGGTGGCATCCACCTCCTGGGCAATGGAAACCGTACGAGCGTAGGTCTGGACTCCGTGACCTACAATAATATGACGAACTGCTGGGAAAAGCCCGTCAGTGAAATGCTGTGCCTCGGTACGCACCAAATCTGGAACAAAAGCTCCGAGTCTAGTAAACTCTCTCTCGTACTCATCAACAGTACGAGTACCCTGTTTGAGCGACAGAAACTGACGCTCCATCTCTGCTCGGTAGTACGTGGGATAGTACTTCTCACGAATCATCTCCTTGAATCGGTCCCAAGTACAACTTCTTTCTCGCCGGGACGCATGCTCCAGTAGGCATTCCACCAGAGTCGGGCATCACCGGTCAACTGAAGCTGTGTGCAAGTAACGCGATACCGATCTGGACAGTCCATGACCTCGAAAATCAATTCAAGGCCCTGAACCCACTCATCAACGATACGTGGGTCTCCCTGACCCGAAAACTTCTCAGGATGGTAGTCGCGGAACTGTGCGACTATCGTGGCCTGAGAAACAACAGGACGGTCAGGTTCTTTACGGGGCGACATCTGATCATTGAAAAAGATCAACCATGATTAAAATACAATGAAATACTTTAACTGATTATTATAGCACACAGATCTCTTGACGAGTTGCTAAACATGACTGAGAAATACTGACTGATATCCTAATTACTGATCCTGAACATGATTTGAGCATCTTAACTAATTTATAACTGAAAATTTCTAAGCATAGAAATAGTAACTTGTTTATAATTTGAAAACATGAATCAACACTTACCTGTAGTTAGCGAGGAGTGAGCGTGACGTTTTCAGGTTTTCATAAATTTCTGACTCGTGAAAATTTTTAGAGACGCAGAAACGAGCTCTGATACCAACTGTAACACCCCGCCTTATCATGAAAATCAGAGTGCGTTTATACAAACCCTTTTTAAATAAAATATTGATTGGTTCGCAAAATACTGATGCAGAGTGCTACCATAATACATGACTTACTTTAAAGTCAGATTATTTTTAAGAAAAAAGGACTCACAGTCTGCTGACAGTCAAAAGAACTAAGTTTGACAAAAGTGAAAAGTCAGCGGAAACTGTAGTGGCAAAATAGGATAACAGTGCTATGATCGTGAAAATGAATCTACGGGAGATAGCAATAGCACTGCTATGCCAAATTCAAACTGTACAAAACGTAATATAAATTTTATAAGCATAGCTCCCATATAAATTAAACTTTATAAGCATAAATCCTGAACTGTTCGTCATCTCACACCTCCGACCCGACTCCATTACCTGAAAAACATGATAAAAGTGGGTCGTGAGCACTAAAGTCCACTGTGCTCCGTGGAAACTCATAGTAAAGTAAACAGTGAAAATAATTACAATAACATGATCGTGGCATGAACATGAACATGAAATCGGTACTGCATAATCATGATCTGATACTGATGGTGAGATAATATCATCACCTGCCTGATACCTGAACATCTGCCAGCAAAATACTAATGCCGGACACCATGTGCACACTCTAGTGGGCAGATTAAGGCCACTAGAACCCAGAATGGACCGGTAACCATTCCGAGCGGATACTGATAATACATACCTCAAACATGGTAGAATAATTATAATCAATGTAATACCCAGTCTGAGTCCCCACCTGAACTGTCTGACTGAAAAGGTAGTGCTGATAATCGTATCCTAATCAAACTGAAAATAATATAAACAATTACTAAATACTATGCTCAGACTGATAAAATAACTTTTTAAATCTGTTAAGATGCTTTACTGGACTTAAACATGATATTTGAATTTAATCGGTATAACCGGAACCGGCTAAAATCAGAACTAAACTGACATGAATTTACTGAACTGAACTGGACCCAAAATTTAACTGAAAACGAGACTGAAATCATGAACCGGGACTAAAATACTAAATTACGGGTCTAATAGTTCCAAACCGGTCTAAACCAGGTCTGAACCGGTCTGGCCGAACTGCCGGTCTGCTCGGACCGGTCGGTTGGCTGCTGACTCGGCCCACGGCCTTGCTGCGGCTTTGGGCACGGTTGCTGGCGGCTGGGCGCCAATGGACGCGCATGAAGGAACACCAATGCTGCCAGACGCTATGTGCGTTGGCACCAAGCGCCGCTGAACGTTACCGGGCGCTGCCATGCACCGCGACAAGTACCTGAATGCATGAACGCACACACAGGCGCTGGCTGGACATGATTGGCGCTGCGCGGTCGCTACTGAGCGACACCCGCAACGCTGGTTACTCGAGCGGCCCGCTGGGCGATGCCGGGGCCACTGACGCATGATATTGCGCGCTGGTGTGCATTGCCGCATGCTGGCGTGCATGACTGGGTGTTGGCGTGCGCACGCGCATCGCCAACAGCTACCTGCTGTAGGTAACGACCTCACGCGGCACTATACCGCGCATCACCTGTGCACCCGCACACCCGCCAGTACGCTGCGGCCGCTACGTGCGGACAGCGCGAGTACGACTGACCCTCGTCGGCCGTCCGGCGTCTTTCTCCGGCAATATCAAAATAATTTAATCTATTATAACATGACATGACAATACATGCTGATTTAACTCAAAATTAACATATTTTGCTCGATGAACTAATAGGGTGCCGAGGTACGCACTCCGTGCGCGCATGATCGGCTTTAAGCTAATCCCTCGACCAACCGTGAAATTTCTCGACCGACCTTACATGATTGACCATAATATAATATTTAAAAGCTGTTGGGCCATAATTTGCTCGGACAAACACGATCATAATAAAAGATAACATGACCCAGTTCATGGGCATGAGCTACGTGCGCTGCCGACGGATTTAAGCCCATTCATGAATAAATCTTCAACTTTTCTCGACCAACATGAAGTAACTGAGTCTCAAATAATCTAAAATGCTCAAATAATCATAAATTGCTCATGAGTTGCCGGATAGAATTGAATTTCACTCGGTCATGACCTAAAAGGGCCCAAACCGAATACATCGAAGCATTTCATGAGCTTTTTGGAACATGAGCTGAAACATTTAACACTTCATGAACTCATTAACATGGAACTAGGTTGAGGAAGCAGTTACCTTCCCAAGAGCTCGGTGAAATTCAAAAAAAGGGCCTGATCTCCTCGTCCCGTGCGTGCGTGCGTGAAGGATACCGTGTGCGTGTGATTAGGGCTAATTAGGCTTAGTGTTCGCTGAGTGTACAGCTTAGTAAATAAGCTATTTTCCCCCTCAATCTCTGATTTATAATCACGGTGAATGTGGTGAAAATTGAAGGGAAACTTCGGCCAATGGCCGCGCTCCATGTGTCGCGTGCTCAATGCATAAGAGTGGCACTACGATGCTTACTCACCCTTGCCTTTGCATAGTCACCACTTCACTCCCTCTCCAACTCACATGTGTCCTAAGTCATGATGACATTTCACGTGTGTTGGGAGACACTACTCTCTCAGCCATTAAGTGTACTAAGCACGGCTTAACGCGTGCTAAGTGCGTGCTTAGGTGCGGTTATGCGTGCGTTAAGTACGTCTGTGATAATGCCGCACTTATGATGTACTTGAACGTGCAATACCCTTGCTTAGGGTTAGATTAAGCTAATGAACATGATTTATTGATAATACAAGGTAATAAAGACCTCGATTAAACATGATTAAGATCGGTAAAATATTTATCGAGCGATTAAACATGAATGAATTATCGGAAATTTATTCCGAACATAACTTGATATTCGAAAATTTATTCGAACATCCTTGACTGAAATAAATAATTCTGAATGATAACGCTGAATAAAATAAATACTTTGGAACTAAACATGATATGATATTAATAACATGACGGGATATTACAGGCCTTTACCCAGTTGAGTGCTTTTGCCCGGCACATGATCGACACTGAGGAGAGGAAAGCTCGTAAGTTTAGAGATGGGCTTTGCCAGGACATTCGTGTTTTGGTGGCTAGTCATGGGGATCTCCCTTTCGCATAGACCGTCATCCGAGCACAACAGATCGAGAGCTGCATGGCTCTTATTGCCCCAGTTCCTTCATACCATCATGCCTCGACTACCCAGCCCGCTATCACTACTCAGCCTCCATCTGGCTCAAACAAGAGAGGGAACCACCACCACCAAGACCGCAAGAGGGGCAAACGCCACAATAATGACCAACGTGTTGACCATCCAGTGGCTCAGAATATACAGCCTATCCGTCAGGCACCCGCTGGAGTTCCTCGTTGTGGGGCTTGTGGTAGACACCATACCGCTGGAGATTGCCGTGCGGCCTAGAAAACTTGTTTTAACTGCGAGAGACAAGGGCACTTTGCCAACATGTGTCCTGAACCGAGGAGACAGAACCAAGGGCAGCAGCAGAATCAACAGGATCAACAGAGGATTGGAGGAGGAGGTCAAGCACGTGTATACATGTTGGCCAAAAACGAAGATGAATCGAACCAAGGCTGAGCAACTGATCGAATATATGGGAGAAGAGGATTATTGTTTTTCCATTTTCTTAGGATTTCATTTCTCATAATCTTTTTTTTACTCATGTCTATTTTTTATGTAGTAACTTTGTTTGGAGACTTTGTTCACAAATAAGATAAGGTGCCCTTGAATTTCTACTTATCTTTATTTGTTTGCAAAGTTTGTGAATTTCATTTGTGATGCCATTTAATCGATGCGAAATTCAAGAAAGCGAATACCATCACGACTCTTGAGGTAACTTAGCCTCGAGAAAGACAACAGTCGTTTATTCTCGTATGATCGAATTGATTGCATGGAGGATACTTAGCGAAGAGAGCCAAGAAGGTTTGACCACGTTAAGGATCACGAAGGATTTTAAGCAGGGTAGCCAAGGATCGTGGCAGAACATCATAAGGAGCGAGAAGAGTGACCATCACCGAGAAGGAGTGCCATGAAATAGCCGTGATGTGTTCGAGACGACCACCGAAGGACGCCCGAATCAAGACAAAGGAATAACACCATGAAAATAAACTAAAGGTCTCCCTCGAAGGACTATTATAGTCGAACAACATTAGAAGATTGTTAGATGGAGTTATCGCTCTTCAATTGCATTATTGCAACCAAAGGAGGCGAAGAGCATAGTAGTTAGTTTGTAGTGGTAGATAATCGGAAGGTTCCAAAGGATGCGAGTGAGATTTGTAGTCCTGGGGCCAACCGGCCATTGTCGAAGTTAATTCGAGCTCGCTTAGGACTGACCGCTCAATTAGTTACCATTTTGAGAAAACTAATATGGCGGCCACCGATGCTTGTAGTCGGAAAAGTCAAGATGAGCTAGTTGGTATTATTACTCAGCAGGGAATGCTGTGTCAGGAGTTGCTCGGTTAGAGATCAAAGTAGTAGAGTTGTCTACTATAGCTAGTGATGTCGAGTATCGCTAGTTGTGAGACCGACTCTGCAAAAGAAAATCGTTACCGAATATGCAAGTGATACTTCCTAAGCCGCATGCGAGGGGTTACTCGTGTCGGCAAGGTAGGAGGTTTTTGCAACGACATCAGATGGGAGGATTCGAGCAAGCCTATGTATTTCGAAGGTGTCCCAGTTGGGGATAAGTGAGTTTGGTTTTTGAGAGTCTGACTACATGAGCTCCGTGGCGGCCTGTACAGGGACGCACGGATCATATTGAGATCATAGGCAAGTTTGCAGCGTGACCCGAGCACAAGACTGAAACTTAGCACTGCATATCAAACCCAGATAGTTGGACGTTTGGAGCATATTGTCGATACACTAAGAAACTAGTCGGGGTCTTGTGCACTTGATAGGTATGTCGTGTGATGTTTTCTTACCATGGGACGGTACACTTATAACGATGGTTATCAAGCGACGATCTTGATGGTACCATTCAAGGTTTTGAGTACAGATAGAGGTGTGGTACACCCCGGTTCTGCGAAGAGAGGAAGTTGCAACCACATTCTTCCAGTTCTTTTGAGATTCTTGATCGAGCCGACGACTTACCCTGACGGTCAACTCCATCACTGGAGCTTGCGGGAGTGCACGACATGTTCTGGGCCTCGTGGTAGAGGGGACATGTGCGTGATCCCGGGGCATGTGACAAACTTTGACGAGCTGCGTGTTGGGCAGAACCCTACCTATGTTGAGGAATCGGTGACTTGTGTGATCAGAGGGTCCATCAGAGAGAGGTCGGGATGGGTACTCGTCAAAGTCCAATGGGGTCGCCGGGGTGAGTGCGGTGCGACTTGGGAGGACGAGGATAAGATTTAAACGAAGTCTCCGAGCTTCGTGGTTTGGACTTCTCTCTTGCATTTGTTGTCCCTTGTAGGGATGCATATTCTTTTGTATTTCCGAGGACGAAATCTTTTAAGGATGGTAGATTGTAGCGCCCCGTTCGTTTATTAGAATTTTTGGGATTTATGTGATTTTTTATTTGCTTTATACTTGATTATTTTCCTTATGTTATATTATTTGTTCATTTATTATTTTTAATTGCTCGTTCTTACCCCATTTCATTTATCTGTTAAATTGTTAAATTGCTATATGCTTAATTGTGTCTAATGATTATGTGAATTATTTTGTTGTGGCGATCGAGTAAATTAGAATTATTTTAGATATTTGGTTCTTTCGGCTTATTCACGTGTATTATCCGAGCTGTTACTTTACTTTCTGGCCCAATTTCAGTTAAATATATTCAACCCAATTGTGATCTATTTTCCAGCCCAATTTTTGTTTTTCAATCCAGGTCATTAGTATATTAGTTTTGGCCCAAAAGATTTATTTTTGAGGCCCAATTTAGCCAAATAGATGCAGCCATTCTTGTTTCTCGCGTGCGAATTATCGCTGCGACCGAGTCCATCCCCATCTTCGTTTGTTGCGCGTCGGTTACGATTTTCTTGCGAAATCCTTCGCACGTCTCACTCTCGCTCGGCCAGAGGAGTGTTATCCTCATCAGAATCGTTCAAATCCCTCTCACTCTCGCATAAAAGCTCTTGTCAGTTAAAAAAAAAATTTGTTCCTTTAGTTTTCCCTCGACGTGAGCAGACCAGTCCATCGCCGACGATCCCACTTCCACGCAGACCCAACTGTGAGCTCTTCTCGCTAGAATTAGACCCGTCACAGCCAACTCGCATCCTTTCCGCTCGCAAACATGTCCGCCATAGCCGAGGACCTCGAGTCGCCGTCGAGGCGAGATTTCTGCAACAACCTTTTCATCCGTCCGTTGGTCGAGCACAAAACAGTTCAGCCTCAGTCGACGAGGAGATTTGTCAATCGTTTGTTCGTCGAGGCTTCAGTTCTGAGTTCCGTTGTCTGTTCGTTCTGGTTGTCTCGTTCGCTTTTCAACAGAGCTTGTGGATTCCGTGAAGTGCGGTAATGACTGAACCTTCTAATTATATCTATCGTAATAGTATATCATGATGTTGGAATCATCATGCTTGTTGAACCGATTATCATTAGATGTATATCGGATCGTATTCGTTTCGTTTGCTCAGTTGATGTCTCGTGAATTTACATGGATTGGAATGCTTGTTTGCGTTATGTCGAGCCTTTGTTTGCTGTGTTATTTTCTCGTGAAAATTTGGAGTTTCGTTTATTATTTTCCCAAGCCGTCGTTGTCGCTCGTTAAATCGTCGTTCCGTTTCCTGAGCAAAAACCCAGTTTTTCTAAATTCCGAAACTCCAAAAAGTTGTTATTTTCGAATATTTATTTATACTAGAATCCCGGTCGTCGTTGGAAATTTTGTCGTAGAGTTATGTCGATTTTCGTTGAGCCCCTGTTTAGTTATTTGTAGCCCTGTCGATTTTTGTTGTTAAATTTGCATCTCTGTAGTTTTCTGTCTATGTTATGATTGTTCTTATTCCAGGTCCTTGTTAGTTTAAAAAGCCATGTTTGCATTTTAATATTGAAAGCTGGCGAGTGGTGCAGTGGTGTTCACCCTCATTTCCGTGTGAGGTCTTTGGTTCGATCCCAGGCTTGGTGGTTTGGTGCCATATTTTTTTTTTATTTTTCCCCCAGCCCAGGAGCCAGCCCGCGTCTCGGCCCAGTGCAGCCCCCGTCTCCTCACGCGTTGCGGTCCGCGAAGCCTGCAGTGAACCCGCGTTTTCCCAACCTTGAGCAGGCCTTTTTGCGGCCCAGTTTGCATAAAACCTCGGCCCAATTTATCCATTTTCTTGGCAGCTCAACCCAAATTAGTTTTTTGGCCCAATTTTGAGTCCCCGAGTCCGATGTGCGAAGCCAAACTCATTTTTAAAAAAATTATTTTCAAATGAGAAAATTTGGGAAAAGTTATTTTAAGTCTCGAGACCTCATTTTATTTTTGGGTCTTATTCTTTTCAAAATTTGAGAGTTCCAAGTCCACAAAAAATTCGTTAAATCCCTTAATACTTAATTTTTATTAAGTGTGGGTCTTTGAGTATTCCCGAGTAGTGAGATAGATTATTGATATATATTATCTCACTTAAATGTAGGTGTTTAAGGAGTCGAGCCTCTACCTACTACCGATTATTTTATTTTTCGCCTATCTCGATTTGCCAAGTGGGTGTTGATAAACTTTACCGTGTATGTTATTCTTTATAATTGCTTGGCTTGATAATCAATGTATGCATGTGAACCGTTAGTCTATGAGAGGTTCTCACGTCGACGGAGTTCCGACGTTTTCCTATTTGTGCCTATAGAGAGGGTTCTCCCGTGAATGGGCTTGTCCCGACAGTTTAGCTCCCGTGAATGGGTAGTGTCCCGACAGTTAGGGGTGTACACACGAGCGTAGGGCGGTATAGGAAGTAGGCTAGACGATTTGTGTTCATGCTGCGATTATGATTTTAAGTCATTATATTGGATAGACTGCATGGTATTCCCACGGTGAGCAACTGTTCACTCACCCCCACTATTATATCTCTTTTCAGGTTGAGCTGGTGGTTGTGGCGAAAGACGAGCGAGGCGGGTCATATATTTGATATTGAACTGTTTTATCTACTTCCGCTTGTTTAATTATTATTTATCTCATTGCCAGACTTAATTATTATTGATGTTTGAATTTGAACCATGTTAGAATATTTGTTTTGGAAACCAGACCATGTAGTTGGATTATTATGCATGTTCGAAATGGGAATTTGGATATTCTTATGTTGGGATTTTATTGTGACATGGTAAATGTTGGCATGAGATATTTGTTCGGGATGGTTGATTCCCTGTTTGGTTAAGTGTTGACTTAACTGTTGATATGTAAAGTTGATGAGTAGCTCTCGTTAAATAAGGTTTAAAAATTGATTTGCGAAAAATTAACTCTGATTTTGGAAAAATAATTCGATATTTTTCTATTAATAATAACGGGGCGTTACAGTATCGCGTTTACAACACAAGTACCTCCACTGTGATTGAGCCCATAAATGTAATCTTTGATGAAAAAAATTCTCAATTTAGTTCTTCTGTATCCTTTAATCAGTTTGAAAATGTCGAGGCATTGCAGGATACTCAGGGTGTTAAGAGCTCTACAGACAAGGAGATAACTGAATCTTCTTTCGAGAATGCTGGAACATCAACTGGCTACATTATCCCTGCGACCCAAGAAGGTTCTGAGTTACCTAGGCGTGATCCTACCTTAAGGGTTCAGAAAGACCATCCACCTGAGCAAGTCATTAGTGACATAAACGAGAGAGTCACTAGGAACTCGAAGACGTCAGTAAAAGAACTTATGGGTGTCTCTCATTATGCTTGCTACACCTCACTCCTTGAGCCCAAGAATGCTAAAGAGGCCCTGAAAGATGAGTGTTGGATCTTAGCCATGCAGGAAGAACTGGAACAATTCGCTAGAAACGATGTCTGGGAGTTAGTACCTGAACCTTCCTCGGGAAATGTTATCGGAACCAAGTGGATCTTCAAGAACAAAACTGACGAGTTCGGGAATGTGACCCGGGACAAGGTGAGACTAGTTGCTCAAGGCTACACTCAGACTCAAGGGATTGATTTTGATGAAACCTTCGCCCCCGTTGCTAGACTTGAATCGGTACGCATATTTCTATCTACTGCATGTCTAATGAAGTTCATTATTTGCCAGATGGATGTGAAGTCTACCTTCCTGAATGGGATATTATATGAAGAGGCTTACGTGAAGCAGCCAGAAGGGTTCAAAGATCCCAAGAATCTGAATCATTTCTACAGGCTTAAGAAAGCATTGTACGGATTAAAGCAAGCTCCTTGTGCGTGGTATGAACGCCTTACCATGTACCTTCTGGAAAAGGGATTCAAGAGAGGAGGAGTAGATCAGACATTCTTTGCTCTTCGAATGAATGAGGACCTATTGGCTGTTCAAATCTATGTCGATGACATCATATTCGGATCAACATCCAAGAAGTTGGTCAATCACTTTGTGAAACTTATGTCGTCCGAATTTGAGATGAGTCTCGTCGGTGGACTTTCGTACTTCCTAGGACTTCAGGTAAAGCAAGGTAAAGATGATATTTTCTTGCACCAGGGTAAGTATGCAAAAAACCTTGTTAAAAAGTTTGTTCATGAAAACGCTAAATGTCCTCAAACTCCCATGGGCACTCATGTAAAAGTGTCCAAAGATGATGAAGGTTCTTTTTTTTGATCAAACTCTATAGAGAAGTATGATTGGTAGTCTTTTATATCTCACTGCTAGTAGACCTGACATTTGCTTTAGTGTTGGATTGTGTGCCAGGTATCAGACTGCCCCCAAGGAATCACATATGGAAGCAGTCAAGCATATCATAAAGTACATTGGAGGTACAACAGAGTATGGTCTATTCTACTCTGCTGATACGAACTTACATCTTGCAGGTTATTGTGATGCTGACTGGGCTGGAAATCTTGATGATCGAAAAAGCACCTCTGGTGGGTGTTTTTACATAGGATCAAACTTGGTATCTTGGTTCTGCAAGAAACAAAACTGAATCTCCCTTTCTACTGCTGAAGCCGAGTACATTGCCGCTGGAAGCTGCTTCTCTCAGTTGGTATGGATGAAACAGATTCTATCTGAGTAAGGTATGAATGTTCATTCGACTCAACTTTTCTGTGACAACACTAGTGCTATAAATAATTCGAAAAATCCTGTCCAACATTCTCGTACCAAGCATATTGACATTCGTTATCATTTTATTCGTAATTTGGTAGAAGATGGGGTTATTGTGTTAGATCATGTACGTACAGATGATCAGCTTGCT
>CACSLK010023397.1:1948524-1966434 GCA_902706635.1 Striga hermonthica
TTATTCACATAATAGTTGTTTTACATATTTATATGAAAAAGTAAAATTAGTTGGGCCTTATAATGAAAAGTTAACTAAAATGTAAGTCTTAAAGTAAGAATAACCTAAAATATAAGTCTTCTATTGAAAGAGTAAAAAAATCAAGCCCTAAATTAATACAATTACTAAAAGTTAAGCCTTGTAGTAGAATTTCCCCTGATAGGGATTGCCCTTATTGAAGAAAATAGGAGACTCACTAGAAAAACGACACGTGGCTTCATGTTTCATCTCCTTTTGCCTCTTCCCTTTCCTCGGTTTTATTCTATTTTTTTAACAACAATTTGGGGATGTTTGAAGATTAATATGGTAATTGTACTATAATAGTGATTAACAACTATTTAGCTTTCTCGAGACGCCATTTTGCACCGTCTCCTATTCTCATCTCTTTCTCTCATTTCTTGGAAATACCACAAACTTCTCATTTCTTCTTCTCACCTTTCTTTCATTTCTCTAAAATCCTAGAGATTTTTTTTTTATCAATTCACAGTGCTCGTCGGTGGAGAAAATCGGTACCTTGTGGACAGATGGCACAGACGACTCAAATTAACGGAGGCAACATCAAGACATGTTGCGGTCTGGAAGCGAAACGACATGGCGCGACGACAGATTGACGTAGGCGACAAATATCTATGGCATCTGACGGCCAGTGAATTCCCCTGACCGTTGTTCGACAACTGGAGCTTCTTTTAGCCCTAAGGTAAACCTAAAATGTAATCATTGGTCGATATCGTAACGTCGACATCTGTTTGTTTTGACTCCCAATTTTCTTTGTCAAGCCCTACAAGTACTTTTTTTTTCACACTGTTCAATTTCTTCCGTTGCATAGAGAGGAGACAATTATCTGAAGAAATAGAGTACTTGATGGAGAGGATGGCGGCCGGTGCAATGAACACGATCATAAAATCGCCCTTCGGGAACGGCCAGTCAGAGTCTGATGAGTTCGTTGATTCGAGGCCATTAAGGGTAGGGTCTGACGAGTTTGTCTTCATGGGCTGAAGAACTCCAAAATTTTATGGAGCAAGACTATGACATTGGGTGAGTCTCATGTTCCATTTTGAGATTCATACATAATTGGATGAAACATGAAAAATCTATGTTTACTCATGCATCAAGGCATAAGATTATTCTTGTACCACTAATAAGTGTAATATGTTTTTCCTGTACCACTAATTTTCTTTTCATACAAACATATCTTTTACTTTCTACAGCTTAATTATTCGGGATAAGATTATTCCTCATGCTGTATCATGGTTCACTGTGGAGGCTGCTCAAGATGATGAATAGAGAGATGAAGTTTTAAGTCCTTTCTGTGCTTCACGTGGCAAATTGTAAGCATCTTTTCCAGATTATACTTATTAGTAGTTTTTTTATGTCGATTGATTTGCTGGAATATGTTAGCTTGGATGTTCTAAATGTCATGTATATGTGTTTGTGCATGTGTGCCTCGAGTGATTCTTTCTATGGAGTAGAGGGCTTCAAAATGTAGGCCCAGGTTGAGGCTTTCTTTGTGTGATGTCAGCACGGGGATATGGCCAACGAACTGTGATCGCCGGTCTTAACCACCACCGTGCCGAGACTGACCAAGGGTGCCGGAAAGAAGGACGAGTGGGTAGACTTCGAGTCTTCATTTTTCAAGCGGCATTTTATCCATTGATAGGGGGATTCAACTCTTTCCTCCATTATCTATTATTCCAACATTTGATATCATTTAATTTCCCATTTATTTTGTTGCTTTGACTTAAATTTCCTTTCTGGTAAATCTAAGCCCTAATTAGGCGCGTAAATAAAGCATTCAATTCAGCCCGGGGTTGTTCGAGAGTTGTCCGAGTGGCACATGTGACAGGAAGCACCTTGAACAAAACTTGACGGGCTGACGATCCTAAAAAGATCTTTTGCTGCTACTCTTCATCTATTTCTGGTACTTTAGACATCGTATTGAAAATAGCATCTATTTCTGGTATTTTAGCCATCCTATTGAAAATAAAGAATATATTTGCGACGTAGAAGTTGAGAATCACTTCATTGTGAAAGCTACAAACACTCAGTATTTATTTATTTAACTACATTTAGAAAAAAAAGTGGCGATTTTGCAGCTTATTATTATATGTCTTGTCTTTTTCTAGGAATATCGAAAACAACCATTTTACATTCGATTCAGCCCGGGGTTGTTCGAGAGTTGTCCGAGAGGCACATGTGACAGGAAGCACCTTCAACAAAACTTAACGGGCTGACGATCTTGAAAGAGAGCTTCTGCCATAGGAGTAACGCTAAGGACTCCTTGAAAAATGAAATTGATTTTGATATGGGTCAAATTATTTTTTTTAACTTATGGTTTCTTGGTTAAATTTCTTTCAAAAAGATGAGAACATGGGTATAGTGAACAATAGAGAATTAAAGCGGTTAAAATATCAACAACCAATTTCTCTATTAATATTTGAATATTCATTAAAAGTTCTTTTCCTTTTCCAGTATCCTAGAAATGTATTCAATATCTTGTTTGCTGTTTTGTTATTGTATTATTGAATTGGGAAATATACTCAACACATCTAAAATTAAAAACATAAATATGTCGGCTCGCGGGGAATCCTTGGTGTGGTAGATATATGTAATGTGAGTTGCTTTTTTGCATGTGTATGATCTGATGCTGAAAAATGAATTTCATTAAACTCACATAATTTTTCTGTATTGTTTTACAGTGTCTGCTCGACTTCATCAATGTTGGCAGAGTGGTCAAATCTGGCAGTTACAGATTGGTAATAATTAAGCCGACTGGTTGATTATAACATATTGTTTTTGGCATCACCCTGAAACTCTCAAATTATAAAACATATTCTATTAAAAAATGACTGCTATATTTACAAGTCTAGATTGAAAATGAATTATAATAAGGCTTTCATAATCTTTTTTTTTTTTAATCAGGTGAGGCCATATCCTCGGCGTGCATTCAGTGACGGAGAGAGTACTTCGTCTCTGCATGACTTGGGTCTAACCAGCAAACAAGAAGCCTTGTATCTGGAGTTGATATAGCCTTTTATGTTTATATTGTAAAGTTTCTGAAGATGCAGGCAACTCTCTTTAACTGCAACTATCGTGAGTGGAGATGCCGAATTCTTGGTCTGGTTTATCGCGTTTGGTTGGATGACATTCATTATTTTGTCGGAAAAAAAATATTATTTCTCAGATATATGATGATTCCCGAGTATGATTTATATGGCGAACACATGAATTAGACCCAAAAAACAGTTTGAAAGATTGGCCGATTGAGACGATTCTTGTGTATGTGTTTTCGTGAAAAGCTCTGGGACTGATGGAGTTATATATGCCTGATACTGAAAATTGATCAACTTGATCAACTGTGACATTTCATATCTTATTATTTAGCTCATGGAGTGAATATGGTACAATACTTTGTAATTCGATGCTTCATTGATGCTTTGATTGATTGAATATACAGTATGTAACATGTGCGGCGATGCCTAGGAAAATAATAATAATTCGTATAAATTAAAGTAGTGAAGAAATATTGATTAGTATAAAAATCATTCGGATTATTATTATTAATTATATCTTTTTTTTATATATATATAAATATTTAATTTAATATTTAATTTATATGTGCATCAACCAATTATAAAAAGTTGTTATTTTATATTTCTAGAAAGTGAATATTTATCATATTTAATCATCATCAATAAATAATACTAATTAAAATGCTTCAATATTTTTTTCTCTTATTTAGGCATATAGTTATAATATATCATTTCAATTTTAAATAAGTCATGGTGGAGTTAAATAACTAGTACAGAGCCCGTTCGATGCACGGGGTGCACAATTTTAAGGTCATTTTATCTAGCCTTATAATTATATAAATGAATAAAGAAAAATATATGGAATATATATAGTACGTGACCTGTGCGAGGCACGAGATATATTTATTTGAGGATTATTATACTATAAGATGCAATATTCAATAAAAATTTTACAATACACAAAAATAAATATAAATAATGTAAATATCTAAATACATACACGATATGTGCAATAAATAAAACAAATTGCAAATCTGAAAATATAATTTATAAAAAAATCGAAAATATATTTTACTAAACATGTACAAAAATATCTAAATACATACACGAAAATAAAAGAAAATAAAATATACGTTTCAAATTTCGAAACTAAAACAAAAATTCAAATAATTTGGCTTACAGTTTTATCATGCAGAACCAACTCAAGATATGATTTGTATGTGCTGCCCCAGTCTTGAAAAAACATTCTCACAATTCGAACTTTTAGCATAGGTCTATTAGACCTATTGACTTGTTTGATTAACTCAAATTCTTGATTCATTGTTTTGAATAAAAGACTGATTGAGGTATTTTTTTGTTCCCAGGAGGTTGATAGTGAGGAAGATGATGACTCGATATTTTGAGATATATAATTTATAATGGGTAGAGTAGATATATATTGTTGTTAATATTTTTATTAGAAAATCTGAATTTGAATATACCGAAATCGGTTTGAACAAAATCAGAACTGATTTCTATACAATTAGATAATAAATAAATCCTTTTTATTTTAGTAAAGATTTTACGTACTTTTTTTACTTATCGAATGTAATGGGTTTTTCTTTTTTGTTAAACCATTTTTATGGGATATAATACAAATACAAATAGAGAATTGAACAAAATCCGAATAAATTTCCATACAATTAGATAATAAGAAAGAATTAGATAAGGAAAAGAATGAATTAAATAAGTAATTTTGAATCTGTCTTTTTTAGTACATATAGACTTTACGTATAAATTTTGACTTCACCAATTTTATGAAATTTGTTTTGACAAAATCGATGTTAATGTGGAATAAGACAAATAAATAAAGCCTTTTTTGTTTTAATAAAGATTTTACGTCCTTTTTTTCTTATGTTATGAGATTTTTTTTTCTTAAAATGATTTTATGGGATATAAGACAAATAAATAAAATAATTAAATAAAATTCTGGATAGAAATAATAATGCATTAATTACGTTGACTTTTTAACATACTAAATTTGGTAAATATGATACCTTATATATAAGTATAGATTTTGATTGTTTTGCTCACCCGAATTTGTGGAATTTTTTATGTCAAGATAAGAAGGATTAAAAATTAGAAATTCAGCATAAATTTATAAGAAGAATTTTTTTATGGGATTTACGTACAAAATCTTTTATTTTAAGATTTATAAGAAAGATTTTTTATGTCAGCATGAATTATAAATGCATTAAATTACTACTTGATAAAATTAGAAGTTCATTAGTTAAGTTTGACTTTTCTACCTACTATATTTAGTAAATAGGATCCCCTTTAACATAAGTATAGATTGTGGTAAATACTATAACTCGACGCTAAATTTAAATAGATTGTAGCTTATATTGTTTCAAACATTAAAAAATATATTAATTTTAATTATGTTAAAAATACTTTATTTTTTTATGATAATGTATATAGTTTCTACTCGATACATTGATAACTTATTATATGTATGTAGGTGTAACAAAATATTTACAACAAATTTTGAAATCAATATAATTTATTAACACGACATTATAAGAGAATTGATAGCTGCATTAAACAGAATGCACATGCAGCTGTTGTCAAATTCATATGAGCAACTGTTAGAAAATTCAATTATTTTAGAAAAACATATTCCGAGAATACGTGCTTTTTATTTTAGTCAACTATTTTTTTTTTCCACTTAATTTAATCTTTTTAAAAAAATAAAGCATCCCTATAAGTAATGTGATTATTTTTACCAAATTAAAATAAGTTTCTTTTATATTTTTTTTTTTGTATTTTTTTCTAAACACCATTTGACTTCAATTTCCATAAGTTTGAGATTACATAACAATTAAACATTATATTATACAGAATTTAATTTAATTTGTTTTAAAGAGTTTTACCATATTGATATTACTCAAACTAAAATTATACTAAATGAAATCTATTTACAAATTTAGATAAGAAATAATTACACACGACAAATAACTATTTACAATGTAAACAAATTAAATAATTATAAAGCATATGGGCATGCTGTGCTGAGCACAGCCGGTAACTTTCTAGCAATCTTATAACGTAATTAAGCTTTAGGAGAGTGAGACACGTGGCTTATGATTAGGATTGTAAAGTATCCATTTAATGCTTAGTGTAGGGACATGTGTTAATTGGAGATTTTTTTTTTTTTCGGAACGGCAGAAAATCTCATAACACACCGAAAAGGAACATACAAAAGTTCAAAGCCGAATACATGGGAGAACCTCACACAGGTGGCCTAAAAAAAGACAGAAAACCCAAAAAACTACCTATACATACAGCCTCAAGGATATAAAGCAGAAATGGCCTGAACCTTTACACCTTATCAGCTATACAATAGCCAGTTAAGAAGAAACAGAAAAACAGCAACCAACCACTGACCTAAGCATCCTAGCTGGGAGAGAAAAGCCAAAAACCAAACTGGCAACAAACTATAGAAAAAAAAAAAACATTAATCTACCATGACCTGCAGTCCCTTGCTGGCTAAGAAAGCTTGCCAATCGTTGACAGCCATTTTAACAACAAGTGGAGCAGGTCTTCTAACTTTCTCAAATACCCAGAGATTACGCGATTTCCAAAGCCACCATAAGATGTACGTTGATAACTGGATTCTGGCCTCAGAAACTGCAGATTTGTCCAACTGGCACACTTGCCACCACCACTGTTTGAAAGATTCTTGGTGCTTAGGACCCTCCCATTGAACTGGGGCTAATTTCCACACTAATTGTGCCTGGCTATAGAAAAGTAATATATTCTCCAAGGACTCTGGCTCTTCACCACATTGACAGCACATAACTTCTACATTCATCCCTCTAGAAATCAAGTTCATGTTCACTGGCAAGGATCTGTTGCAACACTTCCACAAAAAATGCTTAACTTTCCCCATGACTCTAAGCTTCCAGCTCCTTTCTCTGATAATAGCATCTCTAGCCATATCATTGCTGCCTTGAACTGGCTCCAATCTCAGATATTTATCAGTAATAAGCTTAGAGTATGTAGAGTTAACAGAAAATACACCCTTAGTGTTAGGACACCACAACCATCTATCTTCTCTAGAAGGATGAATGGTTTTGATCCTCAGCACCTCCTCACTAACCTGCTTAGAAAATGTTCTCCTCACTTTGTTTTCATCCTAGCCAGTTCCCTCCTCATTCATCAAATCCCTAACCCACCTTATGTCCCTATCAATACCTGCCAATAGCTCAACAAGCAGCCCCACCCTATTTGATATCCAATGCTTTTCCCACACCTCAGTGCTCCTGCCATCCCTAACCTTTTTTCTCATCCAATTTCTGCATTTGCCCAGAACCCCTAGCCAGCTCCTCCACATCCAAAAACAGCTTTGCTTGGGCTGAGCATCAAACAAGTCAGTAGTAGGGAAATATTTAGCTTTAAGGACTTTACTCACCAGTCTATCAGGTTCAGTTAGCAGCTTCCAAATTTGTTTAGCAATTAGGGCCTCATTGAATAACTGTATATCTTGAAAGCCTAACCCTCCCAACTTTTTAGGAAGAGTCATTATGTCCCAAGCTACCCAGTGATAGCCCTTTTGCTCTTCTGTTCCTTTATTCCACCAGAAAAGAGCAGTCACCCATGCAATCTCCTTGCATAAAATTACTGGTAGGACAAAAGAAGACATGGAATACACTGGCAAAGCATTGACAACTGCCCTTATTAGCACTTCTTTACCTGCAGGGGACAACCACCTTATTTTCTAGCTAGACAGCCTACTATTAACCACTGAAAGCACATACTCAAAGGCCTGTCTCTTTGACTTCCCAATCCCAAAAGATAAGCCCAAGTACCTAGTAGAGAAAAAAACAGTGATGCCCTTCAATAAAGCACAACACCTGCACTGAATCTCCTCAGGGGTATTCTTGCTAAAAAAGACAGACGATTTTCCCATATTTACTTTTTGCCCTGCGAAAGGATTGTAGTTGTACAAAATTTGAATCAACCTCTGCACCTGATTGGTCTGAGCTCAGCAAAAAACTAGAATGTCATCTGCAAACATTAAATGAGTAAGATCTGGCCCCCGTTTGGATAATCTTATGCCTTTGAAACTCCCCCTTTCTGATTCTACTTTGATTTTGGCAGAGAATAACTCAGATGTGAGACTAAACAGGTAGGGGGACAGGGGTCCCCCTGCCTAATACCTCTAGATGCAGTAATATAACCCTGAGGTTGTCTATTTAGATTGAAAGAAAAAGTAGGACTTTGAATACAAGCTAGTATCCATTTCACACATTTTTGGTGGAACCCCATTCTCAGCAAAGTCAACTGCACAGCTTTCTATTCAAGGCTATCATAAGCTTTGGTGACATCTAGTTTCAAAGCCATGAAGTAATTCTTATCAGATCTGTGCCTATTTAAGAAATGAAAAACCTCATGGCCAGAATCATATTATCAAACAAACTTCTACCAGAAATAAAATATGATTGGTTCTGAGATATGCACATAGAGAGACACTGCTTAAGTCAGGGTCATGTGTTAATTGGAGAATTAAAGAGAGAAATCTTTGTCTCCCACTTTCTCATGACCATGTTCCAATATAAATACTTTAGCAATTAGGTAGTAGTGTATCTCAATATATTTGGTATATCTCCATTACACGCTTAGCATTTCATTAAAAAAAAAAAAACCATCCTTTCCTTAACCAAATTGAGAAAAACCGAGAAGGGCAAATCCTTGTCTTCCATTGTCTTTTTATTACTTTGCCTATAAATAGCCTAACCTTCAGAGTGGAGAGGAGTTTACCTTGTATTTCTTTAGCATATTTCATAAAATTATTCATCCTCTATTTAGCAAAAATCAAATAAAGCCGAGCGGTAGCTTCCACTCAAGCCATGCGCGCCTTCGCCGGAAGAAGAAAGGCACTGAGCCACACCGTGCGTCCAGCCGAGTACAACCAAATCTAATCAATTTCAAGGGGTTTTTTTAGGATTATAAGGAGTTTAGAGAATCCGTTAATTGTAGCCGAAAGCACCGGAGTTTGATCGCCGCTGAAAAAGAGGTCGAAAGCCGCCGAGAAAGTATTCTTGTCAGATTTTTGTATCTCGATCAAGGTAGACGAGTCTAACCTATTTTTCCAGATATAATTTTATATATTAAGAGTTATCAAGTGATTATTTTCATTCATGCATGTGTTTAAATGATTAGTTTCGAATTTTGAGTATTTAGACGTTAAAGTTTGGATTTTTGAGTTTCATGCACGTTTAAGCCGAGTTTAGTACATTACAAATCTTTATAAATCATAAGAATGATGTTTGTGAACATTTGGCAAGTTTGTGTTCAAGTACTCGATTAACTAGGAGTTGATTTTGGCGTATTTTTTTACTTCAGAGTCATTTTATAATCCGATTGGATTATACCTAGTTTTTGTGGTATTTTTAAGTTTATCAAATTAATATAGATTGATAGAGAGTTAGTCACCAGAATAAGTTATCGGGCGGCCGGTAAGGCATCGGTCGTAAACGTTGGCCACACATAGCTTGCGCAACGCAGCGGTCACGAGCATTCAGAGGTTAACTCGGCCCTGAGAGTCTCGTTGCAGTGTTTAAATAACAAAAGTGTACGCGCGGCCAGTAAGCGCGACACATTTGGTCTTAGCGCACGCTGACAGTGTAATGCCCCATTTAATTATGATTATTTTTGGTAATAATTAATGCATTATTATTTTTTATTTATAATTGTTATTATTATTATTTATATTATTTGCCTAATTGTAATTAAATGATTAATAATATTAAATAAATATTATGTGTAATATATATCTCTCCCTTACATATAAGGAAACAATGAAGGGCTTCTCTAAGGTTCACACGTGGCTTTTTTGGATGACAAAAATGCCCCTGCATTAACCTTCTTTTTTACACTTGTTGCCCCCGAGTTCTTGAAATTACCATGGCACCCTTGGAAGACTGGTCTTCCTAGCATGCACTGAAAATTTTGCTGGCGGAGATTGTACGGTTGTAATTAATGGGTGGGGCTGAGCATTGCGTTTTGCATGATGTGACATCCGTAAACTCCGGTTTTCACTGTACGCGAATCATAAGCTGACACGCAGAAAATTCCATTTCGCACTTTTTTCCCCCTGTCCTTTACTCCCATTTTCCAGCTAGGATGACTCTATTTCAGATTATTTTTTTTCATTTACGTGAACCATGGTTTAAACCATGGTTACTAATCATATCAGGAGCCACAAAAATCGCCCCTTTCAGATCTGAAAATCTAGAAGAAACATTGAGACCTCAAACAATAGTTCATCGCCCGGTCACGAGAGAAAATAAAAATCATCTCGCCCGTTCTAGGTACAGAATATCGGACGAAATTAGGGTTCATTCTCTCCTGGTTTCACCGGTAAAAATTCTTTTGGTCCTTTTTACATATAAAATTAGGGTTCTTTGATTTACGTTGATTGTTGGGTTCTTGCATTACACCTCGTGATTGGGTTTGGTTTCGTCGATTTAGTATAATTTGTTGTAACTGTTGAAGCTTTGGGGGTGATGTCAAAGTTTTCATCTTCTGGCTCTTCCCCTGAAAATTGATACATTTCTGTATCTGATTCCATCTTATTGATTTGTATATGTGTTTGTTATGAATTATCAATTGCTTTTGTTACTGAATTTTTCTCAATTTTTGTAGCCTGTTCACATGTTATCAATTATTGAAGACAGAGTGAATTGCGTGGGCTTTGATTTACTAAATTTGCGAAAACCTTTGAACTATTTCTAAATTGATTTACTGTTAGGTTGTTATGTAGATGGGATTACAAACTAAATATGATTAGCTGTATGCTGATAAGTTTAGAAACTTACATCCCAACTTCTGCTAGTTTCCTATTCCAACTTTTTTGTTGGGTGGTTTGTAATGTGTTGGCTGAATGTTAGAAAAACAAAAAAAAAATGTATTTCTAACTAATGCATTGGTAAACGGGTTGTTTTAATATAGAGAGTTTTAGAAGAATCAGCTATATTCTATATGTTTTATGGTATATGAGTACAAAAAAGCGCAACATAAATCAAAGGACAGTTTGTTTGAATTTTCATGTTTATTTGACATGATTGCAAGTTCTTTTGGTCGTGCTGGTTTGAAAGATCTAATCTTTATCCCTATTTGAAACTGCTACTTGAGTAATAGTTTATTTTAGTGATTTTATAACTCTTGCATTGTTGTTCACGAATTACATGTGCTTGTGGTTTTGACTCAAGATTTGATGAGACTAAAATTGAGAATACTTTGGTGGCTCACTTGTGTTGCTCACTTATATCCATCTCCATTTGCATTTAGTGTACCAGGATTGCTTGATGGTTATTCTGTATCACATGCAGAACTTAAAATATACTTTGAGCCAATAATGGTGAAAGCATACACCTGTAGCTTTTAAAGGATTATCTCAATTGTTTATAACTATGTTATTTATAACTCTTTATGTCTTGTTGTCTACCATGTATAATTAAATTTGTTCCTTATGTCTTGTTGTGTCTCATTTTCTTTTTCCTTATGTCTTTCGAGGTATAATAATGACATTATGTGAAAATAAAAAAAAAAAAAAACAAAAAAAACTTGATAAGATTTTTGATTTATTACTTGTGTTATTTCTATTAGTAATTGTAATGCTTGTTATTATTGTAATAAAATAAAAGAGTTGGTATTTTTACTAATTGGACATGAATATCTATTTTGTGATAAGAAGGAAATGAAAATTTTTATTTTTATTACTTGTGTTATTTTTATTTTATTTTTATTTATCTTTTCTCTTAACAAGTTGGTGTAAGTTGTTGCAAGTGTAACCTGAACTTATTCCATTCCCCTATTATTATCTTGGTGAGTATCTGCTATTGCTATTGCAAATAGAGTTACTTACATGTTAGAAATGAAGATTAAAAATGGCATCACAAACCACAACACAAATCTACACATTCCCCTATTTGTTGCTCTTACCTCAAAAGAGGCATAAATGGAAAAGAAAATTACATTCAAAGTGCACCAGAAACAAAATGCAGTAAAGCTATACACATATATCAGAACAATAATCTTATGTAGTCTTCTTTAAATCACCACTAAAGTAAGATTGGAACTTCACCAAAATAAATCCATAAGAAAAATACACAAAATGAATGTCACTAACGACACTATTACTCCACAATAAAGAGTCAATCTAAAAATAGATAAGACAATGCATTTGCTAACATCGGATCACCAGTATCTTCAATTATCGGAGGGTCCCTACAAAAACAATATTAAAATGGTAAACATTATAACATTATTCAATATTAATTTACAAAACAATGGATTTGGTGTGATGTACCTGTGATGAAAAGGGATCCACTTGATAACAAAAAAGATTAAATGGATCTACATTGATGTTTTCATCTCCTCCCTACACATTAAAAAATAAATAAATAGAAAAGTATTTATTTTATTAATATTCTTGTAGAACAAAGTAATAAAAGCATCATATACCTCTTGATTTATGTTAGGCCAAAGCATCGGAGCCGGAGCCAGAGCCGGAGCATGAGATGGATAATGTGGAACATAATTTGACGGGCATGTGTTGACATCATTTTGAGAACATTGAGTCGGACCACCTAAATTAATGTTTCCACTTTCTCCCTACAAATTAAAATAAAATAAATAAATAAAGTATTAATTATATTCTTGTAGAACAAAGTAATTAAAAATTACTTACCCTTTGATTTATGTTAGTCCAAAAACATCGGATCATGAGGTGGATATGTGGGACATAATTTGGTACTCCAATGTTGACATCATTTTGAGAATATTGAGTCGGGCCACCTAAATTGATGTTTCCACTTCCTCCCTACATAATAAAATAAAATAAATAAATTAGTAATAGTCTTGCATAACAAGTTAAAGAAAACATCATTTACCCATTGATTTATATTAGTCCAAAACACCGGAGCTTGAGATGGATAATGGACATTATTTGGCACTCTCGTGTTGACATTATTTGTCTCTCCCTACACATTAAAATGAAATAAATAACAAAATACCAATTTTATTAAATTTATTGTAATCTTGTAGAATAAAATAACAAAAGCATCATTTACCTCTTGAGTCTTTTTTTTTTTACCTACTTAAATTTTCCACCTTTTCTTTGCCCCATTTTTTTTCTTGCTCTTGTCGTCCCAATGACGTATTAATTGAGCATTGTAACTCCCCTTGACTTGGTAGGAGGTGGATTGCGGACACAGACATTATCTTCATCATCCAATTTATCACACGAATCATCCATGTCCAAATTCTTCAAAAGAGAAGATATTTCTTCATTTTCTTTTTCAAGGATTCCAGTAAACCTACTTCTCGTCTCCCGGTGAGATTTGCTTACATGAACCAAGTAATAAGAGGTCCTCATTTCATGGTTCACAAACGTCAACTCAGAAACACCACCATTTCCATGAGGAGCATATCCTCTTTCAAATTCATTATAAAACCTTCGTTCCACTTTTCTTGGCCAACGACTCATGATATATGGCTCGAACAACACAATGATATTCATAGAAATGAAAACCTTTAGTGCATGTCTGCATAGTAGTCCCATTGTCTCAAACAAATGACAGGAGCAATTCACTTCAATATCATTTTACCAAAATAACACTTGCCTAACTTTTGAGTTATCGGTATGAGACCGCACATTGAATCCAAGCTAACCATTACCAATATCATTCTGAGCAATAATTGTAATATTCAAAGACTCAACAAATTCTTGCTCGAATAACTTATATATGGAGAAGGTATATACTTCAGCGGTGTGCGACAACAAGGGATTATTTTTAACAATTTGGCCCGATCTCCCATGGCTACAATGATGATCGTCATCTTTCTCAGTAGCCCTCCATTTCTTTTGGACGTTTTCATAGTTCAAAACAAATTGGTGCAAAGTAAGAGTCTTATTACCCAAATCTTTCAAGACACGATTTGTTACCTCACTTCTTGAAGTGGCTAGAAGACCTGCACAAAATTTGTCATTACTTAAAGTCGTGGCCCATCTCTTTCTCAGTTTGTACATACCTTTTAGCCATCTGTGATCATCAAGACTGTACTGCTCAATCATTCACTTCCATGCAGCCTCAAACTCATCTATAGAATCACAATATGTCATGCATTTATGCCATAATTTCTTAAACTCCGAATCACCATTAAAACCTTCTAAATGGGATGGAGCATTTTGATTGATGCCACTGTCATAAACGATGATGCGAATGTGTGAACACTTTATCAATAGCATTCATCATAGCTTGACATTGATAAGAAAAGACAACTTGGGAATGTTTTCCATTCATAGAATCGAGAAATGAAAAATAACCCTCAAATGAACTTTCAGTTTCATCGAACAAAAAAGCCAGGCCAAACATCAAGTTTTTCTTATGGTGATTTATACCGACAAATGGAGCACAAATCAAATTGTACTTATTTGTTATGTAAGTAGTATCAATTGATAGAACATCACCAAAAAACTTATAATCAACTGCGCATCTATGATCCCTAAAGAAAAAGTTCATGATCCGATTATCATCATTGTAAGTTCAGGATATTGGCAGTAAATCAATGAACCTTCTGATGATCACATGATTCAGAAACATGCGGGAATATTTAAGGGAAGTTTATTTTTGGTATAAATAAGACTTGCTTCATTTAAGTCAAAATTGACTAATTATTTGTTTTATTATTCTTGCAGGTCGACAAGATTAAAGGGGAGATTCACCTTCCATAATCAAAGAAGAAGAAGATCGTGGGATTTACCTTCCATATGCGTTTATGTCTTGGGCATAAAGACTTACCAAAGGATGCTGGTGATAAAAGGAGGACGAGACCAGAGTTGAGGACGATTCTTTTTCAGCTGGAATTTTTGAGTTTTATTTTTTTCTTTCCTTGAGTGAAAAAAGAGATTTTTTAGAACACAGTTTCTTCTGTAACAGAATGTTCGGAGGTTCATTCTGATCTAGTTTGAGGGATTCGATCTAGAAAATCCACAAGGGAGTTGTGGTCAGATAAGTAGTTGTGTGGATCATTATTCAAGTAGAGTGTAGAGGGAGTCTATGCTGTAAATCCTTGAATGGTGTATGAGTTGTTCACATTAATAAAAGAGATCTGAAGGGAGAGTGGGACGCTCTCCTGAAGGTTCAATTCCAAGTGAGAACTTCTTCCGCAATTGTGTGAATCTTCGTTATTGTCTGTTTGTTTTATTTAAGTGCAACTCTGGATACTTGGTGTTCAAGTATCAAATTACAATCATCCAACTTGACATTCCAAAATAATTGATGTTCCACATTTGCTTTGTTTATAAAATATTGAAGCAAACTAGTAGAATCTCCATCTTCAACTTTAGTTTGCCTCTTTAAACGACTGAAATTATCATATGCATCTTTTACAGTAAAACCCAAATTATTTGCACCATGAGCCTAATTTTCCATAAAAGAAACGACATTAGTAACACTAATTCCCGCATTGACCATAGCTTCTAGAGTAGATTTTTTGGCATGCGTGATATTACGAGATGATCTCAACAAATGAGTTTGATCAGGTTGAACCATTTCATGATTGTGCTCAACATAAAACCTACTCACTTTCCAATCCCCTTCTCTCTGTCTCGTAATTCTAATTCTTGCTTTGCATTTTGTTTTAGTTATCGATTTTGATACTTAGGAATATTGTTCTTAGAACGTCTTTCATCCTTAACTCCTTCACAAGAACATTCAAATTCTTTCATTCGTAGTTCTTTGGTGCCCGAAAAGAACCCTTGATCATCTTTTTTAACACTAAAACCTTTAGCATGTGCATATTGACAGTAGAGCAAATATGCATCTTTAAGGTTATTCATTTTCATGCCAACTGCTAGTCTACTTTCTAAATGTCCTACTACAAATTCAAAAGATTGAACCTCCGAATTTGGTAGAGGAGAAGAAAACCCAATAAGTTGTTCTTGAAGCTCTTCACCATTATCCTCCAAGTCTTCACATTGCGGATAATGATCCATTAATTCTATATTACCTACAAAAAAAAAAAAAAACAAGTTAGCAAAATAAGGGATTTCTTCATCATACCAAAAACATAATTGAACCAAAAAATTCAAAGCATATGCTAATACTAATAACTCAAAACATCTAAACTGCAAACATCAAGTGGAACTAAAAGAACTCTTTAAATCCCTAAAATCTTACTGTCTAACAACAAAACCAACAATCCACAGTATGTCAAATATCTTATTAAATAGTGCCTAATCTATCAGTGCCATATTGCATTAGAAACAAGATTAAAAAAAAAATAAAAAAATCCAACCCAGCAAAAAAGTTGGAATAGAAACTAGCAAAAGTTGGGATGTAAGTTTCTAAACTCATTAGCATACAACTAAACATGATTAGTTTGTAATATCATCAACAAAACAACCTAACAGTAAATCAATTTAGAAATAGTTCAAAGGTTTTTGCAAATTTAGTAAATCAAAGCCCACTCAATTCACTCATTCTTCAATAATTGATAACATGTGAACATGCTACAATAATTGAGAAAAATTCAGTAACAAAAGCAACTGATAATTCATAAAAAAACACATATACAAATCAATAAGATGGAATCAGATACAGAAATGTATCAATTTTCAAGGGAAGAGCCAGAAGATGAAAACTTTGACATCACCCCTAAAGCTTCAACATTTACAACAAATCATACTAAATCGACGAAACCAAAACCCAATCACGAGGTGTAATGCAAGATCCCAACAATCAACATAAATAAAAGAACCCTAATTTTATCATGCTAAAAAGAACCCTAGTTTTATCCTGTAAAATGAACCAAAAGAATTTTTATCGGTGAAATTGGGAGAGAATGCTGGTGATGAAAAGGTGAATTATTTCGGGGAGAATGCTGCAATCGGATGAACTTTCTTCAATCGGGAAATTGGACGATAAGTTTCTCTCAGAGAGATGTTCTCGTGAAATAGGGCGCGGGATAATTTTTTTAGGTCTCTAAAAAATTTGAACTAGAAATTTTCAGTTCTAATTTTAGATTTGGAACACCATTAACGATGGTTCACGTAAATGAAAAAAAAAATGAAAAATAGAGTTATCCGAGCTGGAAAATAGGAGTAAAGAGCTGGGAAAAAAAGTGCGAAATGGAAATTTCCACGTGTCATCTTGTGATTCTCGTACAGTGAAACCCGACATTGACTAAACCGGTTTACTTCGTGTTGGCTTAATTCTTAAGCAACAAAGTTGCTAAAAACTATGCTAAATTTTTTCTCTCTCATTCCTGTTCTTTTCTTCCATCAAACTTTACCCCTCTCTATATTCGACTCTTATGTACAAAAAGCCCAGCCAATTATTTCAAAAATTATGGTAAATGATAACAACAAATTCGAAGAGGAACTATTTTTGACTCGGCAGCTGGCGTCGAACTCTTTTGCGCTTCGATCTGAGGTGGAAATTTGCCCTCATATGGAGCTGGACGGCAGGATCGAGAACTACAAGCTAGAGAAGCGACGGATGGCGGGCTCCAGAACTACCAGTCGGACGACGTGCTCCATAACTACCAGTCTGACGGCGGGCTCCATAACTACCAGTCGGACGGCGTGCTCCATAACTACCAGCCTGACGATGGGCTCCAGAACTACCAGCTGGAGCCGAACTGCGGGCTCCACATTGATTTTTCCTAAAAGTGAGCACCTCAAATAGTAGTCAAGTAAGTGAGGATGAAATAGAAATTGAGTTGGATGCTCTTGGTGATGAAATTTGTTAAAATTGGGGAAAATTTTGGATGTCTTATGGAGAGGCAAAAA
>CACSLK010023397.1:2031505-2046611 GCA_902706635.1 Striga hermonthica
TTTTTTTTTTTTTAATTGTCACTTCATTGTTCTGGTGATTGTACTTTTTAAGATCTTTAAGTTCTTTTTGAAGGAATTGTAATTTTCGCGTCATCTTTGTTTTCTTATGAATCATTTCAGAAAAATGTGGCGCTTCACTGGAAGTTCTTGCTGATTTGAAGCAGCTATTTTCACTCGCTGAAAAGTATGGTTACTGTGAGTGGATCCTGTTTGATGCGTCCATTGTACGTGACTTAGCCTACTACACTGGAATCATTTTTGAGGTGATATTGCACCAGTAGTAAATTAACAAAAACTAAATTTGTGTGTGCTAACGGTGGTATCAGTTTTAGACATAACCCTGGATTTTCTACCTAACTTCAATACAGGTTAAACATTTTGTCAAAAAATATCCATCTTCAGTTTGTCAAATAGAAGCAAATATCAAGCGGATGTTTATAATTCTGAACTATATACATGATTTCTTTTAACTTGACGAAGTCGCATAGATATCCTTTAGAAGGATCATTATTTTAAGTATCCTTTAACTGTTCTGTAGAGGTATTCTAGGGTAGCTAAGTTCTCGATAGCGTCGGATGTTTGGTCTTTGTGAAAGCCGAAAAGACATGGTTTGTGTAGCTTTCATGTTCAAATTTTTAAACCCACGCATTCATAAGTTTTCGGTTGCTCCCTATGTGCTTGCAGAGTAAGGTGATCGATCATCTGGAGTTCTTCAATTTCTGCACAGGTGGACAATGTACTCAAAGAGAACTCCCTTCTCAGGCTATTTTGATTTCTTATGGCAATAGGTTCTTTTTTTGTCTATGTTTTTATTTTTTTCTCTATCATTATTCAAATGATATTGGACCTCTTCCAGTAATCTGAAAACCCTGCGAACTAAAGCTTCTCTGTAGTATATGAAACTCGGTAAAGTCTTCAAATCATGCCTTTTTCTTTTAAGTTATCTCTTCTTTTGATTATCTTTCCGTTTCTGAAATTAAATGGTGTTTTTGAATGAAGGTTTGGTAGGATTTATTGGTTAATTCTTTGGTGTGTACTTATATCATTATAACATACCCAGTATATTCCCAACTGGTTGGGGTCTGGGGTCAGTTGTACGCAGACCTTACCCTTATAATTATATTATAATTATACAAGGAGGCTGTTTCCGTAGCGACCCAAGGTGCATTGCGTCGTTTGATATATTTTTTTTCTAGAAACTTCACTAATAGAAGAAGCACTAGAAACTTCACTAATATACTTATATCATTGTGTATAATTTATTTATTTTTAAAAACTTATTTTCATATTTTCTAATTTCGGCTCTTTGCTTCTAACTAACAATCACATGAATTTAGTTTGGTTATATGTTAGCGATTATCTGTTGTAGTTCTTGATATGAGAGGGTCTTAGTTACTGTATTGCTTCTTCAAATCTATTAATATTGTGTACAGAGGAAATTTGTGCTCAATAATTGTTTTTGGCTTTTTTTTGCTCATTTTCATTTTATTGTGTATTTTTTGTCTGTTCTATTTATTTGACTAGATGTTTGTAGATCCTGACGCAACACACCTTGGTTTTACAAGTGGAGCTCATATTATGGCCATAGGAATAAATGTAATCCCATCATTATTTGAACTGGCAACCATGACAGTGTTGGCCCTTTACTTGTAAATTCAAGATTTATTTTCCCTGAATTTTCTTTTTCTATCCTTTGATGCTGTTACACCATGGAAATCAAATTCTAAATCCTCATCCATCATATTTATTAGTTTTGAACTCTGAACTTCCAAGAAAAAGTCGCAGTTCATAGAATGCTTGGTTATATTGGACAAATTTCAGGTTGGCCTCATTCAATCTGAAAACTATTCTAAAATGCTTTTTGTTCTTTTACAGATGCTGATCGAAGCAAATTGCCAGAATCGACTGGAAAATTTGCCGAATATATATGAAAAATTTTAGATGTGTACTTCTCTTATCATTATGATGCCTACAGCACAAAAGGTTTGTCGTATTATTTAAAATATAAATGTAGTCTTATGGAACAAGATTTGCAAGTGCTTGTCGATCTCATTCTGTATGCGCTCTTCATGTAATTCAGGTGTGTATCTCCGGGACTGAACGACTCTACTTGCTGCCGGTGATCCTTCACTGGTAACCTGTGTTGAAGGCATTCATTTTCATACAGTTGGGATAACGAGAGGTCATTCATCTATCACAAACAGAAAAGGTACAACTTTGTCAAAAGAATACCTTCGTGTGACCATGTTGATGGGCTTTACCTTTTAGTTTTTTGCATTGCACTCCCAAATTCTCACATCGGCTTTCAAATATAAAATTGGGGACTCTCACCATTTAGTACAAAAATTTTTAAACCATAAGAAGTGTTCTTAAGAACTGGGGAAAGTCTTATTTTCCTTGCTATAAGAAATGGACGAGTCAATATTTCTTAATCTCTACAAACTCTATATGCATATCTAGGAATATTTACACACCTTGAAAGTTGTTTAATAGTGTCAATATAAATTCGATAGCTTTTATCTTATTCATTTGAAATGAATATAATTTATTGATTATAACATTTTATACTTTTTGTTACAGATGTTAAATGTTGGATATTCGTAGATTTTGGCTACTTCATCTTTTTGTAGGTGTTTCAGCAAATATGTTTTTTTTTTTGGTTGCAGCTTTAAATCCATTTTTTTAGTTATGATTCAGTGAACTATGGTCATTAATTTACTCTTATTTTTGTCATTATGTTGACAGTGTTATCCAATGGTGGCCGTGGTCGTACGGCGTGGAGGATTACTGCCAAACCGCCATGCTAACTTTGTGAAGGATGGCTGTTATGGCAACCACCATTGCGAAATTTTGGATTCCCAATAGCATTAGTAATGAATGTGCAGGCGCTGCAAAAAGAAAAAAGAAGTGTCCAATGTGATCTTCCATGAAGTCGAGAGTGATAAAGCGTTTTTAGCGGACTATGTTAGGGCCATTTGCTGGAATTCTATAAGTTTGGATTACCTTTTGGGGCTTTTAGCAGGAAATTGAAGTGAGATGGTGTGTTGTATTGCTTTGGGAATGGAGCTTGGGTATTTTCTTCGTTTGAAAATTCGATAGCATACGGGATTTATGAATGTCGCTTGCCGAGCAGTTTGGAATATTGGGTTGAGTGATTAATTAAATTTCTTGTATGTCCTATTTAGTTTCCAGATTCCAAGTTTATGATGGAGAAGAACAGTACTAATCTTCTTCATGGTCAAGTGACTATCGACACTCTGATTGTACAGGTATTTCCTTTTTGTCTTTTATTTTGCCAGTGAGATTCTTTTATTGCAGTTGAACAGGTAGTTTCTGTTTTCAAATCCTTAGTAAAAGACAATTCATCTTTCCTTCATTCCTTTTTATTAATTGTAATAGTATATTCATTGTAATATTGGTGATAAATTTCGATCTTCTCTCATCAATTGGAAGTTTTAAGGCTATTGTTTTGCTACTTTTGCATATTATGTTGTTTTATTAAATTTTATTATTTTTCCTGGAAAGCATCACCCATTTCGGTGAAAGTTTTCTTTGCTTAATTTTGAGGTTTGTTGTGGGGCTATAGTTTGCTATGCTTCAAGTTTTGGGTGGAACTTCCGGGGTTACTTCGGTTGCTGCTGTTAATAGTTCCTTGATTATATGTATTAACATTATGGCTGCTTGGATGAGGCGGTTAGAGTATTCGGGGAAAAAGGGGCTGGCGAAAAAGATCGTGTTTTGTGGAGCTTGATGATTTCTGCTTACGGGTTCCACGGGAAATGAAAAGTGGGAATCGATTTAAAGAGATGGAAATTGATGGTATAGAAGCCAATGAGGTGGACTTTCTTGAGCTTGCTCTATGCTTGCAGTCACTGCAGGTAAGATGAGGGTTTTGAATTTCCTGATAAAATGGTGAATGAATACACGTAAGAAACCTCACGCAAAACACTACACGTGTAGTCAATCCCTTGGGAAGATCGGATCGTTTGGAGGAGTCAGAGGGCCTCATAAGGTCCATGCCCGTTGAGGTAAGATGCAATTACGTGACAAACTTTGCTGACATTGCTGGAAGAACAACTGAGGAGATTATAAAAATTGACCCTCACGATTCGGCTTCTTATATCCTCCTGTAGAACACACAAGCTTCTGCTAGAAGATGACAGGATGTCTTAGAGGTTAATGCTTATTGTTACATCACTGATGAAAAATGCTATATGATTTTACTCTTACTATATGATTTTGCTCTTATGCTAAGTAACTTAAACGACCGGATATAGGCCGGATATGAAACAATGAAAATAATAATTTAAATGTTGAACAAACTTTCTATGCATACAAGACTAACTTTAATGACTGTGTAAGTTTTGAAGGTTGGCAGTAAATCGATGAACCTTCTGGTGTTCACAGGATTCAGAAATTCGCGAGAATATTTAAGGGGAGTTGTTTTGTTTGATTGTTAGGGTTGTTTTTATTGTTATTATTTAATAATAATAAGTCTTTTATTATGGCAGGTCCATTGGAATTAGCTCGGATTTAGTTACCATAATTACGAGGAAAAGATCGCGTTCTTAAGGAATGAAGGTCTTACCTAATGAGCATCTTTACTTGGTTGGGAAGAAAAAGAAGAAAATTTCCAAATGAAGCTTGAGGATAAAAGGAGGACGAGACGCATGTGGAGGGCGACTTTCGCATCCTTGTTATTTTGTATTCTTTTATTTTCAGAGAGAAGTCAGATATTTAGTTTTGTTTTATTTTGTGAGAGATCGAGCAGAGTATTCGGAGGTTCATTTTGAAATAGTTTGAGGGATTCGAACAAGAAAAACCACAAGAGATTTGTAGTCAGATAAGTAGTAGTGCGAATCATTGTTCAAGTAGAGTGTAGAGGGAGTATATAGTGTAAACCCTTAGAGAGTGTTTGTGATATTCACATTAATGAAAGAGATCTGAAGGGAGAGCGAGACGCTCTCCTGAAGGTTCAATTTTGAATGAAACTGCTTCCCAAAATTGTGCGAACCTTCTCTACTATCTATCTATTTGCGTGAATTACTGGCAACTCTAGATACTCGGTGAACGAGTATCAAATTACAATTGGCACCAGAGCGGGTTTTCGTTTGAATTACGAAAGATCTAAGGACTTGTGTTATTGGGCAAATCATGAATCAAGAAAGTGGATCGATGTCTAGGCCTCCGCAATTAGATGATTCCAACTACTCGTATTGGAAATCAATGATGACGATCTTTCTAAGATCGCTAGGAAGAGGTGCGTGGGAAAGTGTTAAAAAAGGATGAGAGCACCCTGTCATGGCAGCAGCTCTTGATCAAGGAAAAGGAGCCACGAGGATACAGTACTTAAACCAAAAGATAACTGGACAGATGCTGAGAAGCTTCAAGAAGAAGCCAACTATCGTGCCTTGTACGCAATCATGATGGATGTGAATCAGACAAGAGACAAGATGATAGTTCAATGTAAGACTGCAAAAGACGCTTGGCGGATCCTACATCGTCAATTCGAAGGTTCAACGGCTGTCAAGGCGTCCAGGCTTCAACGGGTCTCTAGAATTTGATGAAATCAGGATGCGTGATGAAGAAAAAATTGACATGTACTACGCCAGATTCTGTGATCTGGTGAATCAATGTGCAATGCTTGGAGAAGAAGTCTCTGAGAATCGTCAAGTTCAAAAGATCATGAGAATAGTTGCTCCCAGGCTCAGAGAAAAAATTACAACCCTTGAAAGCTTCCATAGGATTGCACCTCTGGAAGTTGATGAACTCCTTACGGAGTTAAGGACGTTCGAAATCAACAATAACTATGACAAAGTCAAAAACAAGGGACTTGCCCTCAAAGCTACTGTAGTTGAACAAAAAGAAGACAACGGCGACGATGAAGGTTCGTCAATGGAAAATAACGAGCTGAAAGAGGCTCTTGCACTAATTGCGAGAAACTATGGAAAGATGAGTCATAGGTTGTACAAGAATAAGTTTGCTGGGAAGAAAGGCAACAATTTCGGCAAGAATGCGTCTCAAGACAAGAAGAATAGTACTTCATTTTCGAAACCTGACGCACAACGAGTTGAAAAGGACCAGTGCAGCGAGTGTCATGGTTTTGGTCACTTCTAGTATGAATGTGCTAATCTTAGGAAGAAGAACAAGTCTCTGGCAACATGGGAAGATTCAGATGACGAGGGCCCATACGGACCTCCATCGCACATTAGTAATATGGCGATCCACTCCTCGAAGAAGAAGTTCATGTGTCTAACCACTTCGCTTGTTCCAACCATGTTTGAAGAAAGTTTGAGAGATGCTGAAGCATCCGAAGACGAAGAAGATCAGAACTTGTGTGTTGATCCAGTACACTTGCTGGCCATGGAGAAATCTGCAGAGGCATCTAAAGCCATGCAGAAGCTTTAGAGTGAAGTGTTTAGACTGACAAGAGCAAATAAGATGTTGAGCAAACAAGCCTCCTCTCTTACTATTGAAAAAGAATGTAAAATAGATACTGCAAAGGCCTGAACTTCCATTCTTGAAAGCAGTGTCAAACTTGATAAACAAGATGGTTTGGAAAAGACACAAACCATTGAATGCTTTGGAACTGAACTATTCTCTTCTCAGAAACTTCATGCCGAGCGGAACAAGGAGATCTTGAAGCTGAAAACTGAGGTTGGTCGACTCATGAACGAACATACTAGCATGGAGAGTAAACTGAGAGCAAATGCAGCCGAGATGTATCGCACTGCCGAAGCAGCTCGAAAACTGAACAAAGGAAAGGCTGATTTAAATGAACTTCTCTCCATGGGAAGACAACACGGAGGTCTTACCGGAATTAGGTACAGTGACAAAGTGGACAAACCCGAATCATCGTCTGAGCTACCAAAATCAATCATTCAGGTCTTGGGTTCTCAAACAAGACTGGACTTGGAGATACAAGTCTCAACGGAAAACCATCACGGAACATGTTTGGCCGGTTTGTAAAAAGCATTGTAAGTAAACCTCTTTTACCTAAATCACCGATGAAGGTTCATATACCAACTCAGGAACCTGCTAGTAATATCCGTCATAATTTTGTGCCCATCTGTCATTACTGTGGGGTAACTGGTCATATCAGACCCCAATGCTATAAAATGCAGCATGATCTTTGCTCGGGTAGGATTGCCAACTGGAGTCATATCGGTATCCTTGTGAACGTTCGTGGGGTGAATTCTCCTATTTTTTTTTTCAAATATCGACAAGTATGGGTTGCAAAAAATTCATATAATTGTTTTGCTTCAGTACTATCGCTTAGAACCTCACTTAAAGGGATATGGTATCTTGATAGTGGGTGTTCAAGGCATATGACTGGAGAACCATCATACTTGTTGAATAATCAACCTGGTTCAAACGGAGAAGTCACCTTTGGTGATGGTGTGAGTAATAAGGTTATTGGAACAGGTTGTTTAATTTTGGGCGGCTTACCTAGATTGACTGATGTATTACTTGTGGATGACTTGAAGGCAAACCTCTTAAGTGTGAGTCAACTTTGTGACCAAGGTCTGAGTGTGAGTTTCTCGTGTGATAAGTGTTATGTGAAAAACAGTGAACGTTCATGTGGACTTACTGGATCTCGTTCAACTGACAATTGTTATCTTGTTGACTTTAATGATAAGTGCCTTCATGCAAACATTAGTGATTCTGAGATCTGGCATCAACGATTAGGGCATATTGGATACTCTCACTTGGTCAATTTGTCTAATGCAGGCGTGGTTCGTGGTATTCCCGAAATCTCTATGAAGGAACAACCAATCTGTGAACCATGTCAACTGAGAAAGCAGACTCGTGCATCTCATAAGGCACTGAACAACATTGCTTCTAAGCAAATCCTGGAACTCCTTCGCATGGATCTGATGGGTCCTATAAAGGTAGAGAGTTATCAAGGTAAAAAAATATATTTTTGTGTGCGTAGATGATGTTGATTTCTTGCGAGAAAAGTCTGACACATTTCCTGCCTTTACGTCACTTTGTCTGAAGCTTCAAAATGAAAAAGGGTTTCCCATAATATGAATTTCGAAGTGATCACGAGCGAGAATTTAAAAACATTGATTTTGCTAACTTTTGTGACTCATTTGGTATTATTCATGAGTACTCTGCTCCTAAGACTCGACAACAGACTGGAGTTGTGGAAAGGAAGAATCACACTCTTCAAGAAATGGCTAGGGTCATGTTAAACTTGAAAAGAGTTTCTCATAGATGGTGGGCAGAGGCAATCAATAAAACTTGCTATCTTGTGAATCGAGTGTACCTTCATAGAGGTGTTGGTCTAACATCATATGAACTCTGGAAAGGTAAGAGTCCTAACCTTATTCACTTGCATGTTTTTGGTTGGAATATAATGATCGTGAATAACTTGGGAAATTTGATGCAAAATCGTATGTAGGGTTCTTTCTTGGATATTATAACAACAGTCGAGCATATCGTGTTTACAACACGAGTACATCCACTGTAATAGAGTCCATGAATGTGACTTTTGATGAGAAAACCTCCCATGTGAGTTCATCAGTGTCCTTTAATACTTGTGAAATTAATAAGAGTTTGCAGGATGCTCAAGATATTAACAGTTCTGTAGATCATGAGACTACTGAACGTTCAATTGAGGTTGAAGAGTGAGAATTAATTCTGACTGAGTATGTTATACCTGCTACACTTGGAAGTTCAGCACAACCTAAGCATGATCCTCCCTTAAGGGTCCAGAAAGACCATCCACTTGAACTAGTCATTGGTGATCTCAATGATAGAGTAACTTGGAACTCAAAGAATTCAGTTAAAGAACTCATGGGGTTTCTCACTTTGCATGCTACACCTCTCTGATCGAACCAAAGAATGCTAAAGAAGCCTTGAAAGATGAGTGTTGGATCTTGGCAATAAAAGAGGAACTGGAGCAGTTCTCTAGAAATGATGTTTGGGAGCTTGTGCTCGAACCTTCGTCAGGAAATGTCATCAGAACCAAGTGGATTTTCAAGAACAAGGCTGATGAGTTTGGAAATATGACACGCAACAAGGCGAGATTGGTTGCTCAGGGCTATACTCAGACTCAAGGAATTGACTTCGATAAAACCTTCGCTCCAGTTCCAAGACTTGAATCGGTACGTCTATTCTTGTCAGTTGCTTGTCTAATGAAGTTTATTGTCTACCAGATGGACGTGAAGTCAGCCTTTCTAAACGGCATCTTGCATGAAGAAGCATACTTGAAATAGCTTGAAGGTTTTAAGGATCCCAAAAATCCAAATCACGTTTACCGACTCAAGAAAGCTCTGTACGATCTAAAGCAAATGCCTCGTGCGTGGTATGAGCGTCTTACCATGTACCTTCTGGAAAAAAGGATTCAAAAGAGGGGGAGTAGATCATACAGTCTTTGCTCTTCGAACAGATGAAGACATGTTGGCAGTTCAAATCTATGTGGACGACATCATCTTTGGGTCAACATCCAAGAAGCTGGTCAATCATTTTGTCAAACTTATGTCATCTAAATTTGAGATGAGTCTGGTAGGTGAACTTTCATACTTTCTCGGGCTCCAGGTAAAGCAAGGTAATGATGGTATGTTCTTGCATCAAAGTAAATATGCTAAGAACCTTGTTAAAAAGTTGGTTTAGAAAATTCTAAAAATCCTCAAACTCCCATGGGTACGCATATGAAGGTATCTAAGGATGATGAAGGTACATCAGTTGATCAAACTATTTACAGAAGCATGATTGGTAGCCTTCTATACCTTACTGCTAGTAGATCTGACATTTGATTTAGTGTTGGTCTTTGTGCCAGGTATCAGTCTGCTCCCAAAGAATCCCACATAAAGGCAGTCAAGCATATCATCAAATACATGGGAGGTACATCTGACTACTGGTTATTTTATTCTGCTGACACGAACCTACATCTTGCAGGTTATTACGACGCTGACTGGGCTGAAAATCTTGATGATAAGAAAAGTACGTCAGGCGGATGTTTCTATATAGGAGCAAATCTGGTGTATTAGTTCTGTAAGAAGCAAAACAACATCTCATTCTCTACTGCTGAAGTCCAGTACATCGCGGCTGGGAGCTGTTGTTCACAATTGGTGTGGATGGAGAAAATATTTCAGCAATTATGAAAAGCTCTCTCCTGCCAATAGAAAAAATGATTTACCCCGATCACTGCAATGAAGAGGGGCTGGAGAGGCTGTTCACAATTGGTGTGGATGAAGAAAATTCTTTTTGAGTATGGTATGAACGTTCATTCGGCTCAACTATTCTGTGACAACACAAGTGCAATAAATATTTCGAAAAAACCTGTCCAACATTCCCGCACCAAACATATTGACATTCGTTATCATTTTATTAGAAATTTGGTAGAAGATGGAAGTATTGTGTTGGATCATGTAACTACTGATGATCAACTTGCTGACATTTTTACAAAAGCACTTGATGCGAAACAATTTCTGTCACTAAGAAAATCCTTAAGAATGTGTGCTATATAATATCTATGCATAAGTGTCAGTTGCATTTGTATATATTTTAGAGTCTCATATAGGAAACCTTCTGCAGTTAGGCATAGTATGTAGGTTCATCCCTAGAAACTTCTTTGAATTATTTATTGTCGAATTTGTTGATTGGTGGTCTATGATTCTAACTGGTCATTTTTGGGGGAGCTCGTCATGATGATCATTTATAACGAATAATCACATACATGTAAGAGATGCTCTTGTGAAATTAAGCATCGGGTAACTATCACATGAGGTGTTTACTTGATCACCTATGATACGAGTTACGTGCTTAACAATAATCAAGGTGTGATAGCTACAGGTAGTCATTCTAACGAATGAAAGTTCATTGGTGAAATAAGGTTGGTCATCCTCAGATCTTCTCAGCATGTTCTAAATTAAACTTTTTTCGGGATGATTCACACTCAAGTAATGAGCTTGACATTGGCGTATAGTTGATGTTAGTAAGTGAATTGATGTAAAAGTGCATAGAACGAAGTAAGTTCATCATAAGTATTGGGGCTGAATTGCGAAAGAAAATTTTGCTTTTTGCTAAGAGAAAGTGATGAATGTACTTATATTAATTCCGTGTTTTACAAAAGTTAGAGTAATAAGGGTTGAGTTGTGCTTAAAGAGAATTTAATTTCTCCCTTTTTTTTGTAGTGTCGAGCTCTTCTAAAATTGAATTTGAAAGATTTGTAGGTTAATCAATTAATGGATTTTTTTTCAATATTGCGTGATCAGAAGTTCTTGGGTATTGCTTGCTAAATATCTTATTTAGGTATGTGCAACAAATTTTCCGTGTGATTGATTCAGTTTCTAAAAGTGGTTGATATATTTTTGGTACATTATTCTGATCATATTTTCGTCTGAAACTTCACATGGTATATATGGTAGTTGTATCAAGAAAATTCGGTAAGTGAATATTCATTTTGGAGGGAACAGTTTAATCTATGCATTAAGTGTTAATCAAATTTCAAAATTCAAATCCTTGAGCCGAACAGTCTTGTAACTTGTCTCGATAACTGCTATTCCAGTTCCCTATATCTATAAAATCACCTTTGCTTATCTCTCTCATATCAATCTTCTCCCGATTTCTCTCTTCTCACCAAAATTATCTAACATACCTTTTTCGTGTGAAGTTTTTCTCTCGAAATCATGGCTAACTCCAAACAGGGTGTTGGGTTCTATGAGGAACGTCAAACAACATGCACAGTAATGAAATTATCGAAATAAATCATAACACAGCGGAATCTATAGTTAGGATATGGACTAATCTTTTAAAATTTTTGCCGACTCAAAGACGACATAGAATACTGTTGATGTAGATCGTCTGAACACCACAATCTAATGGACAGATATATTTGGCCTTTATTCGATTCAAATCAAAAGTTCCAACGAAGCTCGGTCACATAGTACCTCGAGTCTCGAAGTTGGTGTAGCGGGCTGGTCACTGGTCGCGGTCGCTGGCAGGTCACGAGCTGCTGGCGTGCGTCTGGTCGCGGACGTCGGCAGATGCACTTCGGGCACTGGGCAAAATGCACGTCTCACGAACAGGCGCTGGGATGCGCTGGGTTGTCGCGCGCGTGCGTGCGACAATCGTATGCCTACGCGGACTGTCCCTTGGCAGTGGACGCACGCGGGCGTGCTGGGCAAGGAATCCTGGGCTCGCGCGGAATGATGCGTGCGTGATCCTTGCGCGCTGGGAATGATCGCAAGCGGGCGATATGCAGCGGGTGCGAACGGCGAGCGGGAGCAAGTCGCGGGCAGTACTGGGTGCTTGCGGTCGTCGCTGGAGAACGCTGGCGGGACCTGGGCGATGCGCGGTTGCTTGTGATAGTGAGTGGATGCGCTCGACTGGACTCGGGTGGCTTTCGGCGACAACAGGCAATCTCCGGTGGTGGTTCACGGCGGAGGACGGCGTCGATCGGCTGAGGGATATGACCGAATATATATGTATCTTAAAGGCTCGAATATATTGTACCAAAAAGCCTTCTAATGGATTACCAAAACACCTACTTCGATTAAACTTGGTGGAGCGTTTAATCGAATCTCTCTAACTCTCAAATGATGCTATTCTCTCGTGTATGTAGTAGAGAAAATCGGCCAACATAACACTATAGGAGGTTGGGACATGGTGTATTTATAGGCTCCATTAGGGACCTTAAGGAGGTGCTAAATATGGGCTTATCCCATTAGGCCAAGGAATCCTAATTCTATTTCAATTACTAATCCAACCTAGGATGGAACTCTCCTACTACTCATCACCTTCTAGAAGACTCCAAGTCTCCTAACCTTAGACAAGATTCTAGTAGGAATATTCCCTTCTTAAAGGAATAACAAATATGGAATAAAATTAATTCTTTATTAAATGGAATTAAATAATAAAATATCTCACTAGAGTAATATTATTGCTCTCCCCATTTAGCTCCTATTTTATCAATAAAATCAAGCCTCCATGATTAAATAATATTAATCTGATTGATCAATTTACCTCTCTATGTTTAAGATATAACGTCCGTTGATTAATTAAATTACTGACAAAATAATTAATCAACTTCTTAATCATTTCCGAAATTAGTGCCACTCAGATCCTTAACCATTATGTCAGACAATCGTCTACTTGCAGGGTTTTAACATAATGTATATTCCTGAGCTCATTTCGGGGACGTTCAATCCAGCGCACTGAACATAGTGACCATAAATTGTTTATAACAGCACATCATATAATCATTCTCATTTACCAAAATACCTCGTATGTCATCCTAATAAAAATAGGAATTACTTGGTAAATCAAATAAACAAGTAGTGAATATATATGCCTATTTTATATTATCTTTGAGCTTAAGAGAACACATCAATCACCGAAGGTCTAGATTACAACAACGATCAGTTAGTCTCATAATCTTATCCTTCCACGGTCTTGTTCAATACTTATCATAAATGCTAGTGTAATTCTTCAGTCAAAGACCAAATGAATAAAGAATACACTATAGTCTTTTTCCAAGAGGGGTCTCACTGCCTGTCTAGACTGTGAACGAATAGTTTAGTCTTATAAGGAACTGATAGGTGATCTTTCTTTTCGAAACACTTCGAACCACACCATCTCAATATAAGACAAGGAGTATGATTTGCATAAATAAATAAAGTGCAAACATATGTACTTTGACTGAAACATGATGGCCAGATCAAAATGGAATTGATAGAATCTGCAAAACATAGCTTTTACAGCATATCTCTAACAATCTCCCACTTATGCTTTATAAGCTTATGGCTATAACAAACTAACCACAATTTCTTTCAATCCAATTCTCAAAGACTAGTCTACTATGTCGCTCTAACATCTGACTCTCATTTCTTCTACGTGTCTTGTAAAGACTTTCGCCGGTTGACTCTTTGTAAAAAGATCTTCTAGGTTGTCCTCTGACTATATCTTGGCAACAACGACTTCTCCTCATCCAACGATTTCTCGTATCAGGTGGTACTTGCGCTCTATGTGTTTACTCGCTTTATGAGTCCGTGGCTCCTTCAAATTTGATACTGCTCCGCTGTTATCATAGAACACTGTAATCGCAGCGGGAAAACTCGGTACCACATCAAGGTCGAGGAGAAAATTCCTGAGCCAGACAGCTTCTTTCGCTGCCTCTAAGGCTGCTACATACTCAGCCTCCATGGTTGAGTCTGCCACGCATTTCTGCTTGACACTCCTCCATACTATGGCTCCTCCTCCTAAAATAAACACAAACCCTGAGGTTGAATTGCTTTCGTCTCGGTCTGCCTGGAAGTCAAAATCAGTATAACCCAACAGAAGCAATTCATCTGCCTGGTAAATCAATATGTACTCCTTAGTCCTACGTAGGTACTTGAGTATATGCTATATCGTAGACCAATGTTCCGGTCCTGGATTATTCTGCTATCTTGCTACCATGCCCACGACATAACAAATATCAGATCGCGTGCACAACATCACATACATGAGGCTTCCTACTGTCGATGCATAAGGAACTGCTTTCATGTCCTCTATCTCTTGAGCTGTCTTCAGGGACATCTTCTTAGGTAGAGGTATTCCATGTCGAAAGGGTAAATCCCCTTTCTTGGAATCCTGCATGTTGAAACGCTTTAGGACAATATCTATGTATATGGATTGGGAAAGGCACAACTTTCTCTTCTCTCAGTCCCGAATGACCTTGATTCTGAGAACATGTCCTACTTCTCCCAAATCCTTCATATCAAACTGCTTGGATAACCATACCTTTTAAGTCTGATAACATCTTCAAACTGTTTCTAATGAGAAGTATTTCATCCACGTACAGCACAAGAAACACCACCACATTTCCATCACTTTTCTTGTACACGCAGTGCTCATCCGAACATTAGGTAAATCCATACGATTGGGCAACCTCATCAAAACGGATGTTCCAAGACCTCGAAGTCTGCTTCAGCCCATAAATGGTCCTCTTCAGCTTGCAGACCAGATGTAATACCCCATATTTTCAGTAAGTCAGTAAATCAGTAGAAGTTATTCAGTAAATCGGTAAAAGTTATTAATAGTTTATAGATGATAAGTAAATTATTTTCAAGATTAATTTAGTATGGTTTTTACAAGAGAAAATATCACAATCTCA
>CACSLK010023397.1:2152209-2176975 GCA_902706635.1 Striga hermonthica
AGGGCTTGGGCGCGGCTCCGGGCGCGCGGCTCGCGGCTCGAACAAGTGCTCGGTTTTGATGAAAATCAAATAATAATAAAAAAAAATAAAATATTTAAACATAATATTTAATATTTAAAATACATTACCACAAATAATATTTATATAATATACACAATTAGGCACATAATTTCATTTAAGCACTTAGAAAATTTAACAATTAATAAAAATGGCCACCAAAAATAATGATAACAATAATAACAATAATCCAAATTATTCATAAACGAACGGGGCGTCACAAGCAGCTGCCAGGCAGCGCCCGAGTGCGCAGCACCTGGCAGGCTGCCGGCCGAGCCGCACCCTACTGTCCGGTTCAGCGGACCGGCAGTCCGGTCCAGACCGGTTTAGACCGGCTGGACCGGTTCAGTCAATATTTATCAGTTTCAGTCCCGGTTCATGATTTCAGTGTCATTTTCAGTTAAAAATTCCGGGTCCAATTCAGTTCAGTTAATTAATATCAGTTCAGTTTCGTACTTAACCGGTTTCAGTTATACCGATTAAGTCCGAATATCATGTCAGGTTCAGTAGAGCATCTTAACATAATTAATCAGTTAATTTATCAGTCTGAGCATAGTCATTAGTAATTGTTTATATTATATTTCAGTTTGATCAGGTAACGAGCATCAGCACTACCTTTATGTTCACGGATCAGGTGGGGACTCAGACTAAGTACTACATTGATTATAATTACGGTACCATGTTTGAGGTATGTATTTCATGTTATGTATCCGCTCGGAATGGTCGCCGGTCCATTCTGGGTTTTAGTGGCCCTAGTCTGCCCACTAGAGTGTGCACATGGTGTCTGGCATTAGTTTGTGCCGGCAGATGAGGTAACGGTCATGGTTCACGTTCACGTGATGATATCAGATTCATGTTCATGTTATTACCGGTTTCATGTTCAGGTTATGTATATGCCAAGATCATGATGTTGTTATTATTTCCAATGTTTACATTAGTACGAGTTTCCACGGAGCACAGTGTTATAGTGCTCACGACCCACTGTTATCATGTTTTTCAGGTCAGGATGTCAGGCCGGGAGCGTGAGATGACGGATGCCTCAGGACTTTTATGTTATGACTGTGTATATATTTTGACGATATTACGTTTCCGCTGATTATGATTTTGACGAACTTACCTTTTGATCGAACTTCAGATAATTAATGTTTTCAGTAAACTGTAGATTTTGCTAAAAAATTAAATTAACGGTTTTCCAAAATAAGTCACGTTTTATGGTAGCACCCTGAATCAGTTTTAGCAAAGTAAAAGATTTTATTTTTAAATAACTTTGTGAAATTTTCGCACTCTGATTTCACGATAAGGCGGGGTGTTACAAAATCGATGAACCTTCTGGTGTTCACAAGATTCAGATATTCGCGAGAATATTTAAGGGAAGTTGTTTTGTTTGATTGTTAGCGTTGTTTATTTATTGTTATTATTTAGTAATAATAAGTCTTTTATTATGGCAGGTCCATGGGAATTAGCTCGGATTTAGTTACCATAATTACGAGGAAGAGATTGCGTTTTAAGGAATGAAGGACATACCTAATGAGCATCTTTACTTGGACGAGAAGAAAAAGAAGAAGATTTCCAAATGAAGCTTGAGGATAAAAGGAGGACAAGACACAAATAGAGGACGCCTTTCGCATCCTTGTTATTTTCTATTCTTTTATTTTTAGAGAGAAGTCAGATATTTAGTTTTGTTTTATTTTGTGAGAGATTGAACAGAGTGATCGGAGGTTCATTCTGAATAGTTTGAGGGATTCGAACTAGAAAAACCACAAGGGATTTGTGGTCAGATAAGTAGTAGTGTGAATCACTAATCAAGTAGAGTGTAGAGATAGTCTATAATATAAACCCTTGGAGAGTGTTTGTGATATTCACATTACTGAAAAGAGACCTAAAAGGAGAGTGGGACGCTCTCCTGAAGGTTCAATTTTAAGTAAAACTGCTTCCGAAATTGTGCGAACTTTCTTTACTATCTATCTGTTTGCGTGAATTACTGGCAACTCTGGATACTTGGTGAATGAGTATATAATTACAGACTGGATATAGGTCAGTTGTGCGTGCACAACTGGTAGACCACTAGGATATATATATATATAAATTAATTAAATGTTGAATCGAATAGAGAGCCCGTGCACCATGTGAGCCCGTGCCTTCAGCCCGTGAAGCCCGTTAAACCCACGTACATGAACCAATGCGCCCGCACCATGGCTTGAAGCCCCGCGCCCGGTTTTTCCCTCTCTGCTCTTGGTTTGCTTGTGAGCCAAGTTTTGGTAAGCTTTTCATCAAAAACCTAAGCTTATTTAAGGAAAGATTACCTCTTTCTTTACAATGAGATACGCAAACCCTAAGCTCGATAGTCTCCCTCTTTTCTCTCTCGATATTTCATCGTTCACCATCTCTCTCTCTCCTCAAACCCGATCACGCCATCAACGACCACCTCTATCACAAGTTTGTCATCCTGCACGTGATCCCCGGTGTATCCTGCTGCCTTTCTTTGACGAATGCACTACTGACATGAACCAGCGATCCCACGCATACTCCTGTCGCGAGCCTCTCATCCGCTGTACTCCTCCACCGCCGAGACCCTCAGTCGTTGTTGTAATCCCGAGGGAAAAAAATTATCCCAAAGAATATGACTGGGATGGGAGAGGAGCTATGAGGGTGACACATGCCATACTTGACGAAGCTGGCAGAATACACAAGATGCGACCCTGCTCGCGAACGGTAGTCGTGCTCCACCACGAACAAGCGTTTACCACCGCTCACGAGCCACCAGCGTCTAGCAGCAGCAACTCGACGGTGAGCCAAGCTAACGTTGCCGATCTATTTCTTGTGTGACTGCAACCGGTTCAATCCTTTTCTCAGTCGTTTTGTAATCTTCATCCCGAGAACAGTACACATGGCTTGAACTCTATATTTTTTAAGTGGTAGTATGTGAATATGTTTACTCTGAATCTTATTCTTCAGTCTTCATTGAACTAGTTGGATAATCTGGTTTGTCCGCTTTGTTGAAACTTTATACAGTAGTTGGATGGTAAACATTGTTTGATATATAAACTGGAGCAGTCCTTGGCCTTGTGATTTTTCTGATCTTGGTGGATTAGAAATTGTACCCGTTGGTCAAATGAAGTAGGATGTCTCCATGCGAAGAAAATTGTTGAAAAATGTTCATGCCTTAAAAGTTAGTCATCACTGTTTATCTTGATGCTCTAGTTTGCTTGTGTGGATGGATGTTTCGAAATAATACGCCATGTTTTTAGTGTTACCCTTACTTAAAATGCTTGGTGGGTGACTTCCATTCTTAACCATAAGTTCTAATGGTAAATTGTAAAACTTACATGAGATTACATTATGAAATTGTTTAGAGAGTCGTGACGATCTAGTGATGCAAGAAAGATTTGATTTGCTCAAGAAAATGACTAAGTTTATAGTAATTATGTTATGTAGTAACCTTGTGAATAGTATGAGTTTATGTAATGATTGGTTGAGTTGAATAATCAAGCATGCTGGAAATTATTTGTTCCTCTTGTTATGTGCGTCTAATGGTAGTTATATGATGCTTCGATGCGGTTTAATTGAATTGCTTTGGAATTGAGATTATAGAAATGAAGTTCATGAATTATTGTGAATTTTGATGTTCTGTTGTGATGCTATTATGACCCTCACTATAATTTGAAGTTGTAATCTTCATATAAATCTTAGTATTTTCTGTTGTTTTTCTCTGCGCTTTAGAATTTCATAAATCCGAGTTATATAGAGTAAGTTATGATTTTTAAAAATTTATGGTGCAAGCAGTTTCTGTAAAAACCCGACAGCATGTGTGTTGAATGTCTGACCTATTTATCATGTCTTAATGTGTTTAAATGAGGTTATGTCCTTCATAAAAGTTATATGTTTGTTTCTTAAATTTCTAATGAGGTAGGATGCATTCTGATATGAGCTCTGTAGTATAATTTAGAGGATAATTACTGAAGTGTTATTTGTACCATGAATTGGTTTCTGACAGTTTCTCTGAACTGAATGTTTTGTGTTTAAACTCGTTGATAATATTGTTATTTGCCAATTTGATTTTCAGAAAAGTTGTATATAATCGAGTTATCTATCTGTTGGTTTTTGAATCATGTCCTTTGGATGTCTGTAGATCCAGTTATCTAGCAATTAGTGAAGTACGGTCAGTTGCATGTTCTCAATTTTTGACTGCTTTCTATTTTGGATGTTTGCTGAATTATCTCCTAGTAAATGGCCTTATTTGTTTTTGGTGTCTTCATAAGAGTTGTAGATGCATGCCTTAAGTTTAATTTGAGACTGGAATCATGTTCATATGATTTATGTGCTAAAAGTTACGTGTTGCATGCGTGCTTATGTGAGCTATATGAACTGAGTTGGATCACATGAATGTTTTCATAAGTTGTCCTTGTGTTGAATAGATGTTTATAAGCCTATTTTAATATAGAAAATTGCACCAAATCCCTTTGTGTTATACAAAATGTGCGCGTTCCTACCTTGTGTTTTAGAAAATGCACCAAACCCCCTTATATTTAATAATCTGATGCACACACTCCCTTGATTCAATTTTTCTACTAACGGTGTTAAATTTTCCGCAAAAACTCCGTTATACCCTCCGAATATTATATATATATATATATTTATGATAAATTGAATTTATCACGAAATTAAATAAAAAAAAAATCTACTGTCCTTAGGAATCAAACCTGTGACCTCATGGGACCATGGAGAGTATGAAACCCACACTACTCAAGGTTGAGTGTTAGATTTGGTAACATTTAATATATGTAGTCATTACATATGGATAAAACAACTTAAATTTTAGAAGATAATGAAACTATAACAAATTAAATTATTAATATATAAAACCATAATAAGTTAAATTACATAAAATTAAACAAAAACAAAATTATAATAACTTATTATATTAAATAAAAACAAAATAACTAAAAAAAATTATATATAATTATAAAAAAATATATTTAAAATAATAGTATTTGTTGTATTTATTTTATATTATTTTCTATATTTTTATTTTTATTATTTAATTAACTTATATCATTTCATAATATTTTGTTGCATTATTTATTTTGATTTATCTTAATTATCAAACTTTATTTATTTTGTTTAACTAAATAAAACGAATTACAATAAAATAAATTAATAAATTTTAATAGATAAAATTTAGAAATTAAAATGATTAAGTTATTTCAGTTTTTTTTCATTCATTTACGTAAGAGTAAATCATATTAAAATTATTTGACAAAATTATATTTTTTATTATATTAATATAAGATTATTATTTATTTTAATTTATTATTTCATATAAGTTATCTAATTTATTAATTTATTTTACTTACCATTTATATACTTTATATATTAAATTATTATTTTATTTTACTTTATTTAGTTTATTTTAATATTATTTATTGTTTAAATTTAATTATAATTACTATTTTAAAAAAAAGTTTATATAATTAATTTATTTTAATAATTAAAAAATATAAGTTTATTTAATTTCAATTTACGCTACTATATTAAATTTTATCTTACTTTATTTAATTTATTTTTTTCAGTATTTTTATGTTTATTTAAATTATTGCAATTTATTATTTTTATTTCTTCAATTTATATTAAATTTATCTAATATACTTTATTTTATTTTATTTTATTTACATCATGTGCGTTTGATATTATAAATATATTTATGGTAAACAATTTAGATAACAATCCATATAGCCCACTGGTTGTGTGGGCATTTTCATTCTACCCCACCCTGGGTTCGAATCTCACTTCCCACACCATTCAAAATTTTAGCTTTTGCAATTAATCATGAGGGTATAATGGTAAATTAGTAACTCTGTAAAATAAGAAAATTGAACAATTCTCGCAGCTAGAGAAGCGCCGTTAAGTTGGACGGAATGGGGAAATCGTCCATCAAGTACTTAAATACAAGGGGCTACGGTGCATTTTTTAAAACACAGAGTAGTAATGTGCACATTTCATTAAACACTGAGGGGCGCCACGTATTTTACCCTATTTTAATATGTAGGTGCTTGATGAGCCGAGCTCGCTGCCTACACGTGCTTTTGTGTTAACTTTTGCTTTCGACCAGGTGGGTTTGTTGTTCTCAAAATTGCTATGCAGTAAATTATTTCGCTTCGTGTGATGTGATCAATGTATGTAAGCGAACCATGTAGCCTTCGATGTGAGCTGTATCGGCCATCGAACGATTATCCCCGTAACTATAGAATAATCTCGTTAGGGTGATCTCGTCTTTACGTCCTTGCGAAGGACACGTCGCTTAAGACCAGGGTTGTGCTCGGTTAGCGATAAGTACCCCGACGTATGTCCGATGGCGAGGCCGGGCCTTCAAGGGAGACTCCTACTAGATGGACACTCGTTGTAAGACCAGAAGGCCAAGGTCCGTGGATTTCGATATATAGTAGACAGTAGTCTATTGAGATAGGTGTGCACATGAGAACGAACTTGGGATAGGAGGTTGGGATAACTAATTGTTTACGTATACATGTTGCGACCATACTCGTTTTATTTATGAATATTGTTTATTGCAAATTCCTTATATGCTCACTCCCACCTGCTTTTCATGGATGCAGGTTAAGCAGGTGTCAGATGACAAGGTAAAGACGAGTGGTGGTCGACCGTTGACTGATCTCATTTCGTAGTTTACGCATGCTAGTTGACTTTGGACTATTTATGTTTATTTACGTATATATGTAACGCCCCACTTTTATTTGATAAAAGTCAACGACTTTTCAGAAGTCAACTTAAAATTTTCAAAATTCTTTCCGTACGTCAATGGCGTAACTCATCATAAATTCATATATCATCATCACATCAATCATAATTCAACGTTCAACCAACGTTTTCATAAATCCCAAGTTCATTAAAATTCAAATGGGAACATCTCCCAATCCAAAGTTTCAAAATTCCAGAGTTCGTAAACCGTAAATCATAATTACCAAAGTCATGAATTGTAAACCCTCAGTTTTAATGCATAACTATAACCGATGTTCATAAATAACGACAACATTCCATGGTTCATAAATGTAAGCGGAAGCTAGTATATTAGGTCAGGTCAACGACCGACCACCACTCGTCTTTGCCTCGTCATTCGACACCCGCTTAACCTGCATCCATGAAGAGCAGGTAGGAGTGAGCACATTGAACTGTAGTGCTCACTACTATGCACATGAACAATAATATAGTACGTGAAATTAAATGGCATGGTAGTTGTATGAACATAATCAATAAACATCCCATCTCCTAACCAAAGTAATTCTCATGTGCAGACCTATAACAATAGACTGCTGCTCGTATGTCTTTCGACGAACAAAAATGGGGTGCCCAAACAGCAGGAGGCTCAACCGTCACAGCACGCACCTAGTGCTGAGACAGGATATCCATCACCAGCCAGGGCACATTGCCAAGGTCTTACAGATGACGTAGTCCTTAGCAGATCACAAATGAGGAGATTACCCTTGCGGGGTACGTTCTATAGCTACGGGGATAACCGTTCGACGACCGGCACAACTCACATCGAAGGTTACATGTTCACATGCATACGTTGATCATACCAACATGAATAAACTTTTTATCATTCAAGGCATAAATAATTTAAATAACACCCACCTGGATTTCCAAATTGATAATAACTCAAAGCAATGGAAGTAGGTCGAGGCTGGACTCATCAAGTACCTACATTCGTTGGGACTTGTCTTAGAATCTTATCAAGGCTTATCTTATTCTCGCAGTCTTATACATATATATAAGCTTTGAAAACGTTTTATGTATAAGTCTGTTCGGTTGGTAGATACCTTGGCTTGCTTAACTTTTAGCACATAGGGCATTGAAGGGTCATATAAACATCACATAGCATGACATGGTTCAGTTATGCCACATAAACATGCTTATAAACAATTCAACTCAATTTAGAAACCTAAACATGAACTAGCAACAAATTTCAGCATGCAGGATGAATTTAAAATGGATGTAGTTTTCAGTCTATAAATCATATCATGATGAAATCACGTAGAAAAATATCCCTAACTCATGCCTCTATCACTTTCATGATGAACACTCAAGCTGATAAAATCATTTAAATGCACACAATTCAGCAAACATTCAAAACATAGGTACAGTGGGTAAATAAAGACTTACAGCTTGACAGGTCCTCAGGTTTTTCAAGATAACACGAGCTACAAGCATGCTATTCCGGTGACTCCAAAACCAATGACTATCTAATACATATATCCACAACTTTCATGTTGACCACATAAGACAACAATAATTTTAAAACCGAGTTTCAGCATAAAACCTTTAGGTCAAGAAATCTGCCAATGCAACTATTTATCATTTTACAGCATTTAACTAAAACAGCAACGTCTCATGTAAAACTCCAAATCATGCAAACTAAAAATCTACAGAAACTACACTTGGAATTCTAAAAGTTTCAAGAAGAGAAGTTTCACAAACAATCATGTTAAGGGCCTCATTTCAGAGCATACATTTCAACCATATACACAACCACTGTTCTAAAAATTATGGGCATAATCCTAACTTTGAAAAATCATATAAAATCAACCAAAACTCCAAACTGCATGATTTAGCTCCTAATGAAAGCTTAAAACATGTACTATAAGTTTCATGATGATCACATTATCACATAGCCACATTAGGATTATCAAAATCAGCCTAACATCTTGATCCACAAATCTGCCCGGGATTACAAAAACTGCATGCATGTACAACTTCCAAAATTCATAATAAATTCATCAATTCCAAACCACGAAATTCCAAAATTCAAAGAAACCTAACTCAAAGCACTACAAAATTCATAAAGAACACTTGACTAGGAAACAACTACTTGGTTACGAAAAACTGAGCACAATCAGCGGCTATAACTTGAGTTTTTAATCCAACTTCAAACCAAATCACACTCTCATGAACAAAGCATCCAAAACACGTAAATCATATATTAAACAAGCCTCGATATCATCAATTTAGGACTTAAAAATTTGATAAATTGCAAATACATTGTCGGAGGTCCAACTCGGTCTTCTTTAAACATGAGAAAACTAAAATTTTATGTTTTCACTTGAATTATTACATATTTTGATTTGATAATTTTGAGCAACAATATAAATTCAGTCCGCGCTCGAAAGAATACCATTCTCGGGACACGATACGCTAAACGAGCAAGGAAAACGACCGAACAGGGCTTAATGGTTGTCCGAGCGCTCCGAAGGGAGTTGACGGCTACGTTTGACACTCCGACGGAACACAAGTGGTCTGTTGGCTCGTGGACGGGACCTCGAACTGCAGTGGGACCACGAGTATGGAACAAGCAGACAACGTTCGGTACGGGACTCGTGAGTAAGGCGACGCACGATGCCGACAGACGATGGCAAATCACACGGCGACTAGCGAAGGCGCTCGCGGTGGTAACCGGGCAATGGCTCCACACTCGGCTCGCAGTGGCCTGAAAGTACGAGGATGGCAGAGCAGCGGCTCGAGGTCGACAGAAACAGCCTGCTGGGGTGCTTTACACGACCGAAGACAGCCTGCTCGTGAGAGGAGGACTGCTCGCCTGGAGTTGCTGGCCGCGAGAGGTGCTGGCCGTAGACTCATGGAGGAGCAGAAACGCACGGTGGTTCTCGAACCTTCACAACGGCCGAAGGCCAAGGAGTGGCGGCGACGATTTTCGGGTTCACGCTGGAAAACAGAGGTTACGATTGGATATGCGCGAGAGGTAAGTGACGATGGAGAGCGAGCGCGTTCTTCCTCCTCGCATGGACGGCCTGCGAGATGGCGGAGGTGCGATGGCGTGGAGGGGCAGCACCGGCGGCGAGAACAAGTCACGATGATGGTGGTGCGCGAGTGAGAGAGAACGAGGGAGAAGAAAGCTTCTCTGGTTATGCGATCGAAAGAGAAGGTGTCTTCTTCTTCTTCCTGTATGATCGACAAAAGAGAGAGGGATTTTGCGAGAGATTTCTTTCTCTCTGATTTTGCTGTCGACGAGAGAAAAGAGAAAGTGATGGTTGCGGGATTAGATGGCGAGAGAGAGAAAGCTTAAGGACTGAATTTAGGGCTTAATTAACATAAAAGAAAAATTAGGGCCTTTAACATTGGGCCGATATTGCAAGATATTTGGGCCAGGTCTCGGGTTCAAAAATAACAATTCGAGCTTATTTCAGTTTAACATTTAAACCGAATTTTCGAACAACTTAATAAAATTAAATCGAACGAAATTATTTAACATTTTATCATTCGCAAATAATATAATGCGATGGCTAAAATACTTAACCGACCACTACTCGTCTTTGCCTCGTCATCCGACACCCGCTAAACCTACATCCACGAAGAGCAGGTGGGAGTGAGCACAATGAACTGTAGTGCTCACTACTATGCACATAAACAATAATATAGTACGTGAAATTAAATGGCATGGTTGCAGTATGAACATAATCAATAAACATCCCATCTCCTAACCAAAGTAATTCTCATTTGCACACCTATAACAATAGACTGCTGCTCATATGCCTTTCGGCGAACATAAATGGGGTGCCCAAACAGCAGGAGGCTCAACCGTCACAGCACGTACCTAGTGCTGAGACAGGATATCCATCACCAGCCAGGGCACATTGCCAAGGTCTTACAGATGACATGGTCCTTAGCAAAGGACAAATGAGGAGATTACCCTTGCGGGGTACGTTCTATAGCTACAGGGATAACCGTTCGACGGCTGGCACAGCTCACATCGAAGGTTACATGTTCACATGCATACGTTGATCATTTTAAATAACACCCACCTTGATTTCTGGATCGATAATAACTCAAAGCAATGGAAGTACGTCGAGGCTGGACTCCTCAATAACCTATATTTGTTGGAACTTGTCTTAAAATCTTATCAAGGCTAATCGTATTCTCGCAGTCTTATACATATATATAAGCTTGAAAAATGTTTTATGTATAAGTCTTTTCGGTTGGTAGATACATTTGTTTGCTTAACTTTTAGCACAAGGATATTGAAGGATCCTATAAACATCACATAGCATGACATGGTTCAGTTATGCCACATAAACATGCTTTTAAACAATACAACTCAATTTAGAAACCTAAACATGAACTAGCAACAAATTTCAGCATGCGCGATGAATTTAAAATGCATGTAGTTTTCAATCTACAAATCATATCATGAAGAAACCACTTGAAAAATATCCCAAACTCATGCCTCTATCACTTTCATGAAGACCACTTAAATGCACATAATTCAGCAAACATCCAAAACATAGGTGCAGTGGGCAAATGAAGACATACAGCTTGAAAGGTCCTCAGTTTTTCCAAGATAACAGGAGCTACAAGCATGTTATTTAAGTGATTCCAAAACCTATGAGTAGCTAATATATATATCCCCAACTTTCATGTTGACCACGTAAGCCAACAATAACTTTAAAATCGAGTTTCAGTATAAAAGGTCAAGAAATATGCCAACGCAACTATATATCATTTTACAGTATTTCACTAAAACAACATCTCATATTATAAAACTCCAAATCATGAAAACTCAAAACCTACAAAAACAACACTTGGAATGCTACAAGTTTAAAGAAGTGCAAATTTAAAATAATCATGGTAAGGGCCTCATTTCAGAGCATACATTTCAACCATATACACACCCACTGTTTTAAAAAATTTGGGCATAATCCTAACTTTAAAAACATCATATAAAATCAACTAAAACTCCAAATTGCATGATTTTAGCTCCTAAGAAAGCTTAAAACATGTACTACAAGATTCATGATGATCACATTAACACATAGCCACATTAGGATTACCAAAATTAGCCTAACATCTTGATCCACAAATTTGCCAGGGATTACAAAAACTACATGCATGTACAACTTCAAAAATTCATAATAAATTCAAAACAACTCCAAACCACGATATTTTAAAACTCACAGAAACATAATTCAAAGCACTACAAAACTCATGAAGAACACTTGACCAGAAAATAGCTACTGGGTTACGAAAAACTGAGCACAATCAGCCGCTATAACTTGAGGTTTTTAATCCAATTTCAAACCAAATCACACTCTCATGAACAAAGCATCCAAAACACGTAAATCATATATTAAGCAAGCTTCGATATCATCAATTTAGGACTTAAACATTAGATAAATTGCAAAAACGTTGTCTGAGGTCCAACTCGGTCTTATTTAAACACGATAGAAAAATAAAATCTTATGTTTTCACTTGAATTATTACATATTTTGATTTGATAATATTGAGAAACAATATAAATTCAGTCTAGGCTCGAAATAATACCGTTCTCGGGACACGATACGCTAAACGAGCAAGGAAAAGGTCCGAACGAGGCTTAACAGCTGTCTGTGTGCTCCGACGAGACTCGACTGCTACGTTTGACACTCTGACGGAACACGAGTGGTCTGTTGGCTCGTGGACGGGACCTCGAACTGCAACGGGACCACGAGTACGGAACAAGCGGACAACGATCGGCACAAGATTCGCGAGTAAGGTGACGTACGGGGCCGACAGACGATGGCAAAACACACGGCGACTAGCGAAGGTGCTCGCGGTGGTAACCGGGTGATGTCTCTACGCTAGGCTCCCGGTGGCCTAAAAGTGCGAGGATGGCGGAGCAGCGACTCGAGGTCGAAGGAAATGGCCTGCTGGGGTGCTGCACACGACTGAGGACGGCCTGCTCGTGAGGAGGACTGCTCGACTGGAGTTGCTGGCCGCGAGATGTGCTGGAAGTTGACTGACGGAGGAGCAGAAATGCACGGTGGTTCTCGAACTTTCACGACATCCGAAGGCCAAGGAGTTGCAGCGATGGTTTTTTGGTTCGCGCCGGAAAACAGAGGTTACGACTAGATATGCGCGAGAGGTAAGTGATGATGGAAAGCGAGCGCGTTCTTCCTCCTCGCGTGGACAACCTGCGAGATGGTGGAGGTGCGATGGCGTGGAGGGGCAGCGCCGACAGCGAGAACAGGTCACGATGGTGGTGGTGCGCGAGTGAGAGGGAACGAGGGAGAAGAAAGCTTCTCTGGTTTTGCGATCAAAAGAGAAGGTATCTTCTTCTTCTTCCTGTACGATCGACAAAAGAGAGAGGGATTTTGCGAGAGATTTCTTTCTCTCTGATTCTGCTATCGACGAGAGAAAAGAGAAAGTGATGGCGGCAGGATTAGATGGCGAGAGAGAGAGAGAGAGAGAGAAAGCTTAAGGACTGAATTTAGGCTTAATTAACATAAAAGAAAAATTAGGGCCTTAAACATTGGGCCGAAACTGCAAGCTATTTGGGCCGGGTCTCGGGTTCAAAAATAAAAATTCGAGCTTATTTTGGTTTAACATTTAAACCGGATTTTCGAACGACTTAATAAAATTAAATCGAACGAAATTATTTAACATTATATCATTCGCAAATAATATAATGCGATGGCTAAAATACTTAATCGAGCAACAAAATATATGTAACACCCCACTTTGATTTTAATGAAATCCCGGGCTTTCCAAAAATCATGTAAACAATTTTTGAAATAATTTTCAAGAATACATGGGTGTTAAACAACAGTTTACTTAGTCCAAGTCTTAACCGGTTCTCAACACATAACATAATACTCAGCTTTAATCATAAAGCATGCATAAATTGGAATTTCATAAATCCAAATATCATGAGTAATTCAAATCCAACATGGACCAAAACATAAGTTCAAAGCGGATTTTCAACAAGTCTCAACATAGTTCTTGATAATACGAAAGCAATAAAATAACTAAGGACCACCCACTCGTCTTTCCTCGTCACCCGACACCTGCTTAAGCTGCGTCCGTGAAGAGCAGGTGGTAGTGAGCACAAATGATAAAGTAGTGCTCATTACTATGCACATAAAAACATGTAAAGATGGTATAGTCGCAGCATGAATATAAATCAATCATCATCATGTCTCATCTCCTAATAATCACAATAATAAACTCACTCATGGGTACATCTATCATTAGCCGCGGAAAGGGGATGCATAAACCCTAACGACGGGAGTGCGTACCACTGTAACGGACACGGTCTATCATTAGGTCTTAACGAGACTAGCCTCGCAAGGGCAACCGTACCGTAAAACGACGGGGACAACCGTACCGACGGCTGTAACATCTCACATCGGTAGGCCACATGGTTCACATTCATACATTGATCATAAAATCTAAACATTAAACAACACGTATGACATAGACAATTTAAATAAGACCCACCTGGACACCGAGATATAGCCAAACACAGGGTTGAAGAAATAACGGCATAAGTTCAGCTCGATGAACCTACAACAATTATAATAGCCTATCAACTGACTATCCAATACAAGACAACACACAAAGCACATATACTTAGCTGAAATCATATAGACTAAGTGATTCGTGGATTCCTTGACCGAGTTAAGTACAATGGAGTTCCTACTAGACCTGAACACAACTCATATACCTCAGATAATACACATAAATCATGCCAACATCAATAAAATCCAACCAAAACCTAAACAACGGATAACCGAGCATTAAGACTCCAATATAAAAAAATTTCAGAATCTAGAGTTAGACTCAACCAATCAACCTGAAACTTTACCACATAGCAAGGCATTCAAAAACACATAATTTCACTAAGTTTCAGCCCTAAATTCATCCGATAACATTTTTAAATAGTTTAAGCAAAAACAGCGCCAAAATCCGATGTTAATAGTTCATATAGCTAAACTTCGAATTTTCATCTACAATTTTGACATAACACAGAATAACACAAAATAACACACTCATCAAAGTTTCAGCTCAAATATCCAAGTGTACGATTTTTATTGAATTTTAAAAAATTCTGACTAGAAACCGATTTAATTAATTAAAATAGCTACAGATGGAGTTTCGACTTGAAAAACTCATAAATCTTACAAAATCATCACAAGATATTACATATAAAATTTCCTAGCATTCGGGCAATCACACGATTTGTCATGAATTAATTACAATTCAGCAGCATGTTCGGTTTAGAAAATTCATAACTCATGATATACATATCGAAACGACCTCAAACCAAAACCAATACACCAAGGACAATTCCAAGTACTTATAAGTCTAGGATTTCTACGAAAAATACCACTCTAAACTCAGTTCGATAACGACCAAAGGGACGGCAATCACTTTGATATCCAAAACGCATATATAAATATAACATAATTCATACAAACACATATCCAAGGCACGTAATTAACTCATATTTCACACGTTCAACAATTTAGCACATTATATAACACAATAACACAAATCACGACATCAAACAAAATGGGGTTCGAGCCTAGGTATCATTCTCGAAAATCATTCGAACGAAAGAATCAAAACGGGGCTGAAACGGCTTCACGAATGCGCCGACGGGGCTCGACGGCAAAACTTCGGCTCACCGAAGGGTGGTGCGAGTGATCAACGGGTCTAGGAAGCAATCAAAGGGTCCCGACGGCGATGTTCGGCACTCCGACAGGACTCGTCAGGAGTACACGGTGGCGCCCGACGGCTCGTGGTGGAGCACGGCTTGATGGTCGTCCTTGCTGGTTCACGCGAGCAGCAGGATGTGCTGGATGCAACGATCGCGAGCCGAGTAACACACAAAAGAGGTGAACGGTGGTCTGGTTCTGCTACGAAGGTCCGCTGGACGGCGATCGTGGCGGCAGAGGAACACCGGAGGGTGGTCGCGAGCAGGTTGACGGGCTTGTCGGCGGTGGACAAGGGCGACGATGATGATGCCGAAGTGATGGTCTGCTGGTTCGCCGGAAAGCTGTAGGAAAGGGCCGCTAGAATTCACGTGGCGCTGGTTTGAACGAAAAGAGAGGGAGCGGCGGTGATGGCAGCGAGATGATGAAGGCTCTAGCGATGGTGATGGTACGCAGGTTTCCTTCTCTGTTCTAGTACGATGGGGCAAGAGGATGATGATGGTGAGCAGATTGATCGAGAGAGAGCATATTTCATATGTGAGCGGCGAGCGAAAAAATATCCGGCCAAGGGTTTTGCGTGTGTGAGGTTTAATTAAGTCTATCGGGCTGAACAAGTAATTCGTTTGGGCCGGTTTACTTAACGTTCAATTGGGCCGGTAAGAATAAAATAGAGGGCCTGAAATATCACAAAGTTGGGGCGAGATTTATACAAATTTGGGCCGAAAATAATTAAAGGTTGGGCCAACACTGAAGTTCGAGGAAGTAGTCGACGATTAAAAATAAAAGCTCGGTTCGATCGCACAACTATAAAATAAATCAAACCGGATAATATATATAAATAATACTATTTAATATATATTTATTAGCAATATAGCAATTAATCAATTAACACAAACATTAATAATAATAATAATAATAATAATAATAATAATAATAATAATAATAATAATAATAATAATAAGGCAATTAATAATATTTATACATTTAATAGAAATTTAGGACAAATAGGCAAGTAGACATCAAATAATAATAATAAAAGTAATATTATCAATAAATAAGCAATAATAAATAATTCGAAAATAATTCTCCAATAGATGGGGCGTCACAGTCTACTCACCTTACAAAGAATTTCGTCCTCGGAATTCGACAACAACTAGAAGGTAAAAGAGTACAAAAGGGGACATCAAAGTGTGAAGTTCGGGTACTCTCTCCGAACCTCGGTCTCCCTCTCTCAAGTCGTCTCACCCTCGGCTTGACTACACCCACTGGACTTTGACGAGTACCCCTCCCGGTCTTTCCCGGATGGACCCTCGGTTCAAACAGGTCACCGGTACCTCCATACAGGTAGGATTCTGCCTATCATGCAACTCGTCACAATACACACATACCTCGAGATCACGCACACATTCCCGCCATCACGAGGCTTAGAACGTGTCATGCATCCTCGAAAGTCCCAGTGGTGGAGTCAATCATCAGGCTAAGCTATCGACTTGGTCGACGAATCATAACAGGACCGACAATCATCACTTATTCTCAAATATGCACATCCAGAATAGACGGTGCTGATTGATATAGATGTCAAGGATTAGACCCTTACCGACACGAATAACAACTCATATGCAGTTTTTGGAAGCAACGGCAAGATAATCGATAACGATTTCCTTCCATAGAGTCGGTTAAAAGTCGAGACTCAAGGCTCCGCCCCCACATTACTACGAGACTAATATCTCGCCATCTTGAGAAAATCTCGCATGTGGCAAGGGAAACTAACCGACAAACCTCATACACCAGGGATTGCTGATTAGGGCATTCACACAACAACTCGAAAGATCAACATACACTTTGACCGAAAATCTAGTTCAAAGACCCTTAAAAGGACAAGGTCGGTCAGGGTTTAATGCACTGTCACCCGAGAGGTGACACACACGTTGGCGTTGCATATGCGGGGCGCTGGGATGCGTGCGTGTACCCATCCAGATACTAGCTACCAGGTCAAAGTTTGGCCGTACACACTGACATGAAGAGTTCGTGCGTTCGATGATGGTGGCGGCGGCTCTCGTGCGAGTCAACAGTCGGCCACTGCAGTTGGCCTCACGTCTCTCAGCACGGTCTTGCAAGCTCGGCCACCACTTCGCGTTGCTACACCCAATCAGGTTCGACACTGAGTTCGAGGCACATACCAGAAATTTCAATTTTTGGATTTCACAATTCCTAGGTACTCAAATGGGAAAAAGCTTTCTCCACAAGACTCAAAATCACAAAGGTTTGGGTTTGACAGCAACAATTTCCCAAAAGGGATCGAACATTGGCATTACTGCCAGGAACAATCCTAACTCGGCGGTCAACGGCGAACAACAGAATGGTTAGCTCGTTTGACTCTTCCGACTAACAGTTTCAGCTGTCACGACAACTTTTACTCAGGTAGCTAATCGTGCCGACAGTACTAAACGAGTCTAATCCACATACACTACCTATAATTTCCACACTTCAAGATCTTAGCGTAAAGCTTATCTCGTAAGTGTTTTAAGTCGACCCCATAACACCAATCAAACCAAGTCTAACATATATCACAAAGGTCACATAAACATGCATAATCTAGGAGATAATATCTATTTTGAGATCGAAACAAAATTTTATAGAAATCCAGTATGCACAACGAACTTAAAATATACACAATTCTCAGCACATAAGTCACATGATCATGATTCACGTCTCAATTTAAACCTAAGGAATGCATCTATAACTTTCAAGAAAACTTCAAGATCAAATAATGACATTCAGCAGGTTAAAAATCGACTAACATGAAGAACTTGGTTGCAGTCCGGGAAATAGGAACATGTTGGTGCACAGTTTCAAAAAAAGGACATAACTCATTCTATACTCGATATACTCATACTTCCGGCATCAATAAAAACCTAAGAGGCAGCCCTAAAACTTTTATGAAAACCATATTGACAAATAATGATGTTATAAATGAGTTTAAACATTAAATATTCGATTCATGAAATCTGTCAGAAAGCCATTCATGTTACAAATAGCATCTCAGCATTTAGACTCTTATTTATGCTACAGAGCTCATATCAGCATGCATTCTACCTCATTAGAAAGAACAAAAACACACTTATAACTTTTATGAAGAAACAATTTTATTTGAGCACCTTAAGACATGATAAACAGGTCAAACATAGTATACACACAAGCTGCCGGTTTTTAATAAAAACTGCTTGCGTGATAAATTTGTAAAAGTCATAACTCTCTCATTTCTAAACGGATTTTCAAAATTCCAAAACTCAATGAAAGAAAACAGGACAAGCTACATTTCATATGAAGATCACCTTATCATAAAACGAGTACTTCAAGGCCATTACAACAGTACATCAGAGGAGATGAAAACCGAAATATAAGCCCTTTACCATATGATATCCCAAAAACATTATTCTTAAGTACTCGATATCATCATAACAACATTTAATATCGTTTCTCGCATGAATAACACGCAATCATAAGGCAAGGGTTTCACGATTTAGCAAGAACACAACAAGACGTCAACATAGAAAATCACATAATCGACACGTATCTAATTCTTAATGATAAAATCATGAAATATCTCACATAAACACATAACAACACATACAATAAACACGAGCTTCTGGGTTTTAATAAAAACTGTTTGCCCGATAATTTTATAAAAATCATAACCTATTCGTTTCAAATCGGAATCACATGATTCCAAAGACCAAAGAAAGCCAACAAAAAAATACTTCATATCCTATGAAGACCAGATTTTCATAAAACGAGTATTTCATGGTCATTATAGCAGTACAACAGAACAACAAAAATCACAATATTCCATGGACTTCATTTATATAATCCCAACAACAAGATTGCTTAACGAAACCGCATGAAAGCAGCATATAACTACCATACGACACATAGGACCAAAAGGGACGGGTCACCCGAGTATGTTCGATCAATCACTTCAACTCATTATTCATATAAATAAACAAAAGGGGAATCGATCAGTAACCTGAACGCGACACCTAAATGACACTCCCGGTCCTCGTGGACTGGTCCTCCCTTGGAGACATTGAATAGAATTATATAGAAAGGGAAACTGCTATGGGCAGAACTTAACTCGAAAACAACATATTGAAACTCACACCGAGACACCTCTAGAGTCCGAACTTAACTCTATATCACTAGAGTTCAAGGTTAAACACTAGAGTTCACATAACCTGAGGTGGATAGATTTCCTAAGCCCCAAAACAAAATATATATCACTTCATAAACCCGATTTTTCACAAATGGTTTTCATTAAACGGTTCTCAACACATAACATAATACTCAGCTTTAATCATAAAGCATGCATAAATTGGAATTTCATAAATCCAAACATCATGAGTAATTCAAATCCAACATGAACCAAAACATATGTTCAAAACGGATTTTCAACAAGTCTCAACATAGTTCATGATAATACGGAAGTAATAAAATAACTAAGGACCACCCACTTGTCTTTGCTCGTCACCCGGCACCTGCTTAAACTGCATCCGTGGAGAGCACGTGGGAGTGAGCACAAATGATAAAGTAGTGCTTACTATGCACATAAAAACATGTAAAGATGGTATGGTCGCATCATGAATATAAATAAATTATCATCATGTCTCATCTCCTTATAATCACAACAATAAACTCACTCATGTGCACATCTATCATTAGCCGTGGAAAGGGGATGCATAAACTCTAACGACGGGAGTGCGCCCACTGTAACGGACACGGCCTTTCATTAGGTCTTAAAGAGACTTGCCTCGCAAGGGTAACCGTACCGTAACTCGACAGGGACAACCGTACCGACGGCCATAACAGCTCACATCGGTAGGCCACATGGTTCATATTCATACATTGGTCATACCAACTAAACATTAAACAACATGTATGGCATAAACAATTTAAATAAGACCCACCTGGACACCGAGATATAGCCAAACATAGGGTTGAAGGAATAATGGCATAATTTCAGCTTGATGAATCTACAACAATTATAATAGCCTATCAACTGACTATCCAATACAAGACAACACACAAAGCACACATACTTAGTCGAAATCATATCGACTAAGTGACTCGTGGATTCCTTGACCGAGTTAAGTACAATGGAGTGACTACTAGACCTAAACACAACTCATATACTTCAGGTAATATACATAAATCATGCCAACATCAATAAAATCCAACCAAAACCTAGACAACGGATAACCGAGCATTAAGACTCCAAAATAAACAAAAGTCATAATCTGGAGTTAGACTCAACCAATCAACCTGAAACTTTACCACATAGCAAGCCATACAAAAACACATAATCTCACCAAGTTTCAGCCCTAAATTCATTCGATAACATTCTTAAATAATTTAAGCAAAAACAGCGCCAAAATTTGATGTTAATAGTTCATATAGCTAAACTTCAAATTTTCATCTACAATTTTGACACAACACAGAATAACACAAAATAACATACTCCTCAAAGTTTCAGCTCAAATCTCCAAGTGTACGATTTTTATTTGAATTTTACAAAATTCTAACCAGAAATCGATTTAATTAATTAAAATAGCTACAGATGGAGTTTCGACTTGAAGCATGAGTATAAGATTCCAGCTCATGCTTCAGGGGAGCAGGTGTTTGCAGCTCAGAAGAATTCCCCTGACCATTTACCACTAAAAATTCTAATCAATCATGCTTGGCCTTTTCTACCACCTCCCTTTCAGATCTCTACTGTTTTTCAAACATCCAGCAGTTTCTAGTTTTCCAAAGCCACCAAAGGAGATAGGTGGATAAACTCACCCTTTCCTTTATGGCTTTGAAACCTCTAGCCTGCATAAGTTCAGTCCACCACTCCTTGAAGCTGCATCTTTCCTCCTCTAATTTCTTCCATTGGACTCCTAGCAGCCTCCAACACACCTTAGCTCTCTTACGGTAGAACAATAGATGCTCTAAATCTTCTTCTTCCTCACCACAGTCCGTGCATACTGCATCTACCTCCACTCCCTCTTCCTTAGCTGACAGCTGGTGCCTAAAAACCCATTCCAACACCTACATAAGAAGTTCCTCACTTTGTTCTGAATTGGCAACTTCCAAGTTCTAATCTCCAGTCTCTTGTCCACCACCCTTTATCTGCTAGTCTCTGCAATGGTCTTCCTCTAATTAAAGTTCTTAAACAAGATCTCATAGCAATATTTCACTTTGAAATTTCCAGACTTATGGCCTGACCAGACCATCTTATCCACAGTGATTTCCTTTTCCAATGGAATCTTTACAATTTGCCCTGCAATGAATGGATCAAAAATTTGGTTTATCAGATTAACATCCCACTTTTTCTCCCCCTGACAAATTAAATCTCCCACCTATCTAATTTTATCTCTGTCAGACTCAATCATACACTTAAGATTCTCCCCTCTCAGCCCTGGAACCCAAAGAACGTCCCAAACTCTAATAGACCTACCCTCTCCTATTCTGAACTTAGCCCCTCTCCCCAACTCACCCCTCACACTGAGCCAACTACCCCACAACCAAGAATCAGAGTTATTTTTCTTAGTGGTGAACAAAATCTTATTGTAGAAGTATTTACCCCTCACGACTCTACTCATAAGTAGGTTAGGATTACTTCTCATCCTCCATAACTGTTTTACTAAATAAGCCTGATTCACAATCCTAAGGTCCCTAAATCCCATACCCCCTGCCACTTTAGGTTTAGCTAGTTTAGACCACTCTGCCCAATGCAATCTATTACCCCCACTCTCCTTTATACCCCACCAGAAATCTGCCAATTCCCTAGTGACCCCCTCCCATACAAAATTACGAATTTTGAAGCAAGACATGGCATAAGAGGGGATTGATCCCAAAACTGTTTTAAGTAAAATTTCCTTGCCAGCCTCACTCAACAAATTGTTTTTCCAGGAGTTCACTCTTTTTTTAACTCTCTCAAGCACAAACTGAAATGTCTCTCTTCTTTATCTTCCAATGCCCAGAGGTAGTCCCAAGTACTTAGAGTAACTCACATAATTAATACCATTAAAGATAGCACATATGTCTGCCTTTAATAAATCACTGGTATTCTTAGAGAAGAAAATAAATGATTTACTAAGGTTGACCATTCGCCCACATGAACCCCTATACTCAAAAAGAATAAAAAGGATAAGATTAGCATGATAGACATCTGCTTTACAAAGGATGAGGGCATCATCAGCAAAAAATAGGTGGGAGATCACAAGAGAATGTCTACTGATTTTAACCCCTTTAAAGGAATAATGCAAACAAGCTCTTTTAATGAGGTTACTGAAAGCTTCTGACAAAAGAATGAATAGGTAGGGGGATAGGGGATCCCCCTGCCTTATGCCCTAGAAGGTTTAACAAACCCCATGACCTGCCCATCCAAAGAAAAAAAGAAGGAAGAAGAACTGATACATTCCCAAATCCACTTAACAAAAATATTAGAAAAACACAAACTTTCTACAAACTCTCAAAAGAAATAGCCATTCTACCCTATCATAGGCTTTGGCCATGTCAAGCTTAACAACCATAAACCTATTCCCACCCCTTCTTTTACTATTAAGAAAATGAACACATTCATTAGCTATAACTACATTATCTAGAATTTGTCTACCTGCCAAAAAAGCTGATTGATGGGGAGAAATGCAAGCTGGTAAGACCACCTTTAATCTGTTAGCAATGATTTTGGTGATAACTTTATAAACTACTGAACATAAAATAATTGGTCTGAAATCAGCTACTTTTCTAGGATCATGAACTTTAGGGATAAGAGCAATAACAGAATGGTTGATGCCTCTAGGCATTCTACTAGACTCAAAAAAGATCCTAATAGCAGCACAAAAGTGTTGTTTCAAAATATTCCAGGAGGTTTGGTAGAAGCTCATTGTCATCCCATCAACCCCTGGTGCCTTCTCCTTCTCCATGCTCATTAAGACTCCCTTAATTTTCTCATCATCTACTCCCTTGACTAGGTCTTCATTCATTTGACTATTAACCACCCTTTCAATGCCCTCCAGATTGCAACTGTACACATCTGGGTTTGAGGAGCTAAAAAAGGTTCTCATAAAAGCTTGACACTTCTTTCAGAACCTCTTCTCTGCTACTACATTTCTCTCATGTGCTCTTCTCCAAGTTAGCTAAATTGTTTTTGGATCTTCTTTGCTTCACAGAGGCTTGAAAAAACTTGGTATTCTTATCTCCACACCAACCAACTAACTCTGGATTTCTACTTCCAATACCACTCTTCATCTTTATAAGCCTGAGCTTGAATCTTTTTACATCTGTACCAGGCTTGCCAATCGCTGTTCCCTCCTTGTTGGCTCATCATAGCCAACTCCTTGCTGCAATTATGAATAGTTTACCTGGAATTCCACCCATGTGAAGATTTCCACCTCAAAATGGCCATCCTCACATTTTTTGTTCTACCTTGCAAGCTGAACAATGGAGGACTCTCCACAGGCTTATTCCATGCTTCCTCCACCACTTCTGCATACCCATTCAGTTTGGTCCATCTCACATCAAATATGAATCTGCTTTTACCATGATTCTCATCACTGTCACTAGCCAATAACAAGAGTTTATGATCAGATGCTGAAAGTAATGTGCTGGACTAGGGAGTTTGGGTTCTGGAGTAACCACCCAGGTGAAAAAAGAATCTATCCAACTGAGCTTCTAGAAAGTTCCCCCCACCCTGTTATTAGACTAAGTGAAAATATGCCCATTAATACTAGTCTCCCCCATACCCATATTGCCCACAAAATTCCTAAAGTTAACAAAACTATGAGCATCCCTGTTTTTCCCCCCATTTTTGTCACTATTAGACAAAATATCATTGAAGTCTCCACAAACAAACCACATGTTACCCCCTTTCCTACTAAGATTCAGGAGACATTCCCATTGGAATTTTCTAATATCAGCAAAATTACTAGCATAAAGAAAAACAACCCACTGAGGCTCCTAACCACCTTGGCAAAGAAAGTTCACCTCAAAACAGAAATCAAACTGAACAATATTAAGAATACAAACATTCAGAGACCACATCCGTAATAGGCCCCCTTTAGTACCTATAGGTTTAATATAAGACCACCTATCACCCAACTTAAACTTCTTACAAACACAAGCTACAAACTTTTTCTTTTTTCTTAACCTCAGAGAGAGAAAAAAAAAAAAAA
>CACSLK010023397.1:2194389-2214160 GCA_902706635.1 Striga hermonthica
CCAACCTCTAGAGATTTTGCTCATAGATTCCTCACCATATCAGGAGAATAAGTTTCCTAATCTTGTAGGGGTTCTCCTCTATAAAAAGGTGGTCTCGAGCTTCATTATCCTCACAAATCGAAAAGCCACCGAACAGGTCTCCTATTTTCTTGTTCTTTTTTTTTTCGTCTACTGCAGCATGGGGATACTTAGGAGCTGCTATTGACGTTGTTGTGTTCATGTTGCAGTTAGAAAATTTTGGGTACGCAACATCAAAGAGCTCATATACTTCAAGCTTCCAAACTTCCGACCTCAAGGTGCTTGACGGAATGCCCGAAAGGTATTAGCAAACTGATTTTTGAATATCTTCCCCGTTTCTCTCTTTTTTTTCGTTTCTTTTATTACGTCTGTGCTCGAGTTATCATTTGGGATACCCGCAAAGCTGTTTGGGAAGCTAAAGGACTGAACTGGGGATGTTCGGGAGCTGTCCAGATTGAAACAAGCGTGTTCGGGAGCTGTTCGGATGGAAACGAGTGTGTTCAGGTAGCTGCCAGGCCGAAGCGAGTGTGTTCGGGAGCTCCCGAGCTGAAGCGGGGCTGTTTGGGCTGAGCCGGGACTGTTTTGGAGTTGTTCGGGTTGAGCCAGGGCTGTTTTGGAACTATTCGGGCCGAGCCGGGGCTGTTTGGGCCGAGCTGGGGCTGTTTTGGAGCTGTTTGGGCCAACGCGAGGCGATTCGAGAGCTGTTCGGGTATGGATCTTGCAAGCGGCCACAACCAACTCAACTCAACGAGATATGGAGCTACGGCCAACGCTAGAACAACATTCTCAATGGCCAAACTGCACAGAAGAATCAACCTTGTCGCTCAACATCATTGCACATCTCAAAGTCTAAGCTGCACTGAAGAATCAACCTTACCGCACAACATCAAGTTAGGACGACACATCACACCCGCCAAGCTGCACGGAAGAATTAACCTTGCCGCACAACATCTTCTTAGGATCATCAACCTTGCCGCTCATCGCAAAAGTTAAGCTACACGGAGGAACCATCAATCTTGCCGCTCAACATCAACTTAAGACGACACATCTCACCGGAAAGGTCAAAGATGACAGTGGCCACGGTGCTTGTGCTGCAGGTTCACGTGTCAAAGATGACCATGCCTAGAAGACGAATATAATTCATGACTGAACTTAGAAAATATCTAAGCTGTCTACGTACCTTTAAAAGGATCAAGTCATAACGTAGTTCAAAGCAACATGAATATGAATTTGTTTATGGAGAGGGGTGTCGTGCACAATTTATACTCATGCGGGCCAGGAGTGACTATTCTTTAACTACTTTAGACAAAGTAGAGTATTAGGTTTAACCACATAACACCTTAGTGGGAGAATTAACAGTTTAACCACATATATTCACATTGGTGGAGAATTTAGCAGTTTAATCACATGCAAAGCTTTTTGGTGATTACCGTTCACAGTTTATACTCATGCGGGTCAGGAGTTCTTCATTTTTATTTTATTTTTTTTTTGTTTTGTTTTTTTTTTTTTAAATACAACTAAGCGTAGTAGCGCTTCAAGAATTTCCCATTTATAGGGCCAATCTTGACTCGATCCTCCGATATCAGCTTGTATGCGCCATTGGTGTAGACCTCCGTGACGACATATGGTCCATTCCATCTTGACACGAACTTATTTCTAACACGATGAGTGGTTATGATGGGTTTTCTCACAGCAAGTACCAAATCTCCTACTTGAAAAGAACGAGCTCGGACCTTCTTATTAAACGACTTTGAGAGGCGAGCTTGATAACATTCAAGTCTTTGTTGCGCTTCCAGCCTCCTCTCATCAAGAGCTTCTAATTCCTGAAGGCGCAGTCGTGCGTTATCTTCCTCAGTCAATCCTTCTTGTATGGCGATCCTCAACGATGGAATTTGTTGCTTGAGGGGAACAACAGCTTCAACACCATACACCAACGAGTACGGAGTGGCTTGAGTGGGAGTCCGATAGGTGGTGCGATACGCCCAAAGCGCTTCATGAATTCTTTCGTGCCAATCCCTCTTTGACTTGGCTACGACTTTCTTCAAAAGACCACACAGAGTCTTATTGAACGCTTCAGCAAGTCCATTAGCCGCAGCATTATACATGGAAGATTTTCTTTGCTTAAAGTTGAACTTCTCGCAAAGCTTATCAATCAAACTGTTGCTGAAAGGCTTCCCGTTATCCGTTATTATGTTCCGTGGAATTCCATACCGGTAGATGATGTTCACCCGAATAAAGTCAGCAACGTTTTCTTTCTTCACTTCTTTCAAGGGAACCGCTTCAGCCCATTTTGAGAAATAGTCGGTCGCAGCCAAAATATAAAGATGACCACCTGAAGACTTTGTCAGAGGACCAACCACATCTAATCCCCAAGCATCAAAAGGCCATGACGCAACAGTAGGGTGCAACGGCTCAGGAGGCTGATGGATCAAATTTGCATGAAATTGACACGCTTGACATCTTTGAGCATAATCTATGCAGTCCCTAACCATTGTTGGCCAGTAGTATCCCATTCTCTTAATTCGAAAGTGTAGCTTTGGACCAGACTGATGAGCACCACAAATTCCCGAGCGAGCTTCTTCAATGGCTTGAGCAGCTTCTTCGTCGCCTAAGCATCTCAAGAACACTCCATCGAACGATCGTCTATATAACACATCATTGAAATAAATGAAGCGAGGCGCACGTCGTCGAACATCAACCCTTTGTCGTGGATCATTGGGCAACTTGTCATACTTCAAGTAATCCACGAGCAATTGACGCCAATCTTCCTTTTCAATTTCAAATACTTCAACCACATGAATTTCATCTTCATTCCAATCATCATCGTCGAAAATCGGAGGTATAACCCAACTTCTACAAATTTGCACTCGAGCCTTATCCTCGGGAAGAATGAGTGAAGAAGCGAGTTTTGCCAAAGCATCAGCTTGTTTATTATTCTTTCTCGACACATGTTCGATCGTAACATCTCCAAGCCATCCCATGAGCCTTTTCGCATAGTCGACATACGGGAGCAACTCGGGCTTCTTTACATCGTATTCTCTAAGTAGTTGGTTTACCACTAGCTTTGAATCGCCATAAACCCTCAGGTGTAGTTGCTTCATGTCCACGGCCATCTCCAACCCCAGAATTAGAGCTTGATACTCCGCAACATTGTGTGAGCAATTTTTAGTCAAAGTGAAGGAATACAGAAGCACTTCTCCATGGGATGTCACAAAGACGACTCCAGCACCAGCTCCTTCTCTATGGGACGCTCCATCAAAGTACATCTTCCAAGGTGGAGTTATTTCAATGAGAAGAACATCTTCATCGGGTAGTTCATCGGACAACTCCCACTCAGCAGGAATAGGGTGATCAGCTAAGAAGTCCGCCGGAACTTGTCCTTTTACCGCCTTTTGAGGGATGTAGACGATTTCAAACTGTTGAAGTTGAAGATACCACCTAGCTAAACGATCTGAGAGGACAGGTCTTGTCATGACATATTTTAATGGATTTGCCCTTGAAACAAGACGAACCGTATCAGATTGAAAATAATGCTTCAACTTCTGAATTGCAAAGATCAATGCCAAACATATTTTCTCAATCGGTGAATAGTTCAGCTCGTTCGGCGTCATCGTCCTGCTCAAATAATATAATGCACTCTCCTTTCCATCGTCATTTTTTTGAGCCAGCAAAGCTCCAACAGAGCATTCTTGTGCCGCTACATAGAGGATAAGAGAACGACCAGACACTGGTGCAACTAACACGGGAGACTTCATAAGATATGCCTTTATGCTTTCGAAAGCATTTGTACAAGATTGATCCCACTCAAAAGGAACACCTTTCTTCATTAAATGGCTAAAAGGTTGGCATCGTCCGGATAGATTTGAAATGAACCTTCGAAGATACGCCAACTTTCCTTGCAGACTTTTAAGCTCGTGAATGTTGCGAGGCTCGGGCATTCTTAGGATCGCGTCGACTTTTGCTTGCTCGATTACTATTCCACAGTGACGAACAATGAACCCAAGAAACTTCCCCGACTTGACACCGAATGCACACTTCAACGGATTCATCTTGAGTTGATGTCTTCTTAGGCGTTCAAAAACCATTCTCAAGTCTTGCAGGTGGTCTTCTCTTCTTTTCGACTTTACCACCACATCATCAACATAGCATTCAATGTTCTTGTGGAGTATGTCGTCAAACACTTTTTGTATTGCCTTTTGATACGTAGCTTCAGCGTTCTTCAAGCCGAATGGCATCACCTTGTAGCAGTATATACCCTTTGGAGTGCGAAATGCCGTCAACTCTTCGTCTTTTAAAGACATGCGTATTTGATTATATCCTGACGAACCATCCATAAAAGACAACGCTTCGAGTCTAGTCGTAGCATCAATCATCAGCTCATTTATAGGCAACGGGAAGTCGTCTTTGGGACACGCCTCATTAAGATCTCGAAAATCCACGCAAACTCGAATTTGGCCGTTTTTCTTTCTGACAGGAACGATGCTCGAGATCCACGTGGGATATTTGACTTCACGAATGAATCCAACTTCAATGAGTTTATTTACTTCAGCCTTGATCAATGGGACCAACTCAGGTCAGAATCTCCGTTGTGCTTGTTTAACAGGTTTTGCGCCCTTTCTCACGGACAAGTTATGCACCGCCACCTTTGGGTCTAATCCAGGCATCTCTTTATACGACCATGCGAATACATCCTTAAACTCACCAAGAAGCTCTCTGTAGGCCTTTTCTTCATCTACAGTTAGCAAGGCACTGATGTACGTTGGGCGAGGATCGTCAACATCACCCAAGTTGATTTCTTTTAGTTCATCGACCGTGGCCTTAACACCTTCTTCAAGCTCAGGAGGTGCATCTTCAGCATCTTCCTCCTCTATTGGAACATTCTCGTATATAGTGATATGGTTCACAGGTGCAATATCTTCGGTCGGCTCACCAAGAGCGTTGAAGTCGATACATGCTCGCACCCGTCCATTTCTTCCCGTGACAAATCGTGTTTGCACATTTTCATCAACTCCAGCGATATACCTTTTTCTCACCAAATAAGTTATCTTCCAGTAAAGCAAACGTTTATCATTTTGAGGAGTTGTGAGAGTACCGCAAGCATAATAAGACGAAACGACACTTTCTCTATCATCATCTTCATCGTCATACACTCTTGTATGAATGATCGTGTGCATTTTATCTTTTAAAACTTCACCACGTGATACGATCAAGGTAGTTTGACGTTTCATACGTGACGTAATTAGACTTCTAAGCTTTGGAGCCGGGCCTACACTTTTTTCTTGTCTTAAAGGCTTTGACTGCTTAAAGGATCCCAATCGTTGAAACACAGATTGTTTGCCTTTTGACTTTCACATCGGACCGAGTCTTTGAAACACCGACACTCTTTTCTCTTTCTTTTCACCATCAGAAGACGAGAACTCTCCTTCCGTGACATGGTTGGCGTTTTCTCTCTTGATGGCGATTCTAATTGGACTCGATGCCACATATCCAAGACCTGCCCGGTTGTGCTTTTGCTCTTAAGGTATGAGCTTTCCCAAAGAGCGACTTTCATTGGGATTGTATTCTGCTTTGACGAGAAGCTTGTAGGCTTTTGGATCAAAACACTTAGAGTTCTTCAATCCTTCACTATGCTCCGTCACAGCTCCTTTTCTTGGATGAACAAAGTTCATGGGTGGTTGGGAGATAGGTTTCTCGTCATCTACCTTCGGCAGCGGCAATACTAACTCTTTTAAAGAGTTTTCTACCGCTTCAATCTTTGATTCTTTACTTTCAGACCCTTTATGCTGCTTAGACGAGACTCTCTCAACTGGTTTTGCATCATTGAAATAGTATTTGGCATCAGCGAAATGAGTTTCAGCCTCCGTAAAAGGTTTATCATCACCAAGCACAGTCTTCACAACGCCAATTTTGCAATATTTGAAGCATTGATGCCATGTGGACGGAACCACGCCATTCTCATGAAGACATGGACGACCAAGAAACATATTGTAAGAAGTTTTTGCATCGATGACATGAAACATAGCAGTTGATTCCATATCTTCCATCAGCAACCTCAACCTTATGATGCCAAGAGCTCTTTGCCCCCTTTGGTTAAAGTCTTGAATCATCAATCGATTATTACCAAGTTCTTCTGTAGTCATTCCTAACTCTTTCAGCGTGCGAAGAGGCAAGATGTTGACTGCTGATCCTCCATCAATCAATATTCGATTAACCTTTTGCTCTTGCACATATCCGGCCACGAACAAGGGTTTGTTGTGAGGCTTAGAACCAAGCAGCCTATCTTCATCAGTAAAGACCATCATAGAATCATTATCAACATGGTGATTTTCAACCTCAGGTAAATTGTTTTTTTCTAGCGGAGCTTCGTGCTCATTTGTCATATTGCAAGCTTCACTTATATGATTAGCAATTGCACTGTTTTCTTCCAGTGAGATTTTTCCTTGGTGTGTCAGCTGCATAACCTTGTCCTTGAATACGAAGCAATCATGAATTGGATGCCCTACAAGACGGTGGTATTTGCAATATTTTGGATCGTTCACCTTACCAGCTTCTTCAGGACGCTTCATCTCAGGTAACTCAATGAGTTTTGCTTCCACTAGATCATCAAATATGCCAGAGACGTCTAAATCAAGGAATAGGTACTATTTTGCTTGCATTTCTTTCAGAGTCAACCTTCTTTGTTCAATTTCCTTAGGGACATCCTTCTTTTCAACGGCTTTATCAGCAGATTTTCCTTTGAACTTGACAGGCATAGCATTGATCGTCATGGACTGCTTATTTTGAGGTTTCGAGGAAAACTTGCCCCCTTTCTTTTGCTCGTATCTATCCTTGGAGCTTTGAGGTTCTTGGATCGGTGGCCCATTAGCTCCGCTTGCGGTCATGCTTAACTCCATGTCGTGGGCTCGAGTCGCTAGCTCTTCAAATGTTTTCGGCCGAATTCCTTGAAGGATGTAACGAAGACCCCAACTCATACCTTGAATGCACATCTCAATGGCAGAAGGCTCAGACAGATGATCTTTGCAATTTAGACTTAAGTTTCTCCACCTATTGATGTAGTCGATGACTGGCTCCTCCTTCCATTGTCAAGATATAGTGAGCTCGATCATGCTGACTGTACGTCTCGTGCTGTAAAAGCGACTAAGGAATTCGTGCTCCATTTGCTCCCGACTATCGATGGAGTTTGCTTCTAAATCAGTGTACCAATCGAATGCAACCCCTTTAAGTGAACGAACAAACTGCTTCACGAGATAATCACCATGGGTTCCTGCATCGTTGCATGTCTCGATAAAGTGGGCTATATGTTGCTTCGGGTTGCCTTTGCCATCAAACTGCTGGAACTTGGGAGGTTGATATCCAACAGGCATTCTCAAGTTATCGATCCTTGGTGAATATGGCTTGACGTAGCTGTGGGTTGACTTGGAACCATCATCAAGTTTGTCCTTAATTGTTCCCATGATGAAATCCTTCAGTTGATCAATGGGGATCATTCCCGTGGACGAGTGTTGAAATGGAGTCTTCTCTCTTTCTTCATATTGCTCTTGCTTGGATGTTTAAGACTCCTCACGATCTTCAGTTCGTTTGCCATGTGCGTGGCTTGTTTCAGCATTGTCGACCTTGTCCATTAGCTTTGAGATTTGAGAGTCTTGCTCTTCGAGCTTCTTTGCGAGGAACGAGGAGTTGAAGAAGCAGAGTCGTCTTCATCACCTTCATGGGTAAGATGCAGCTTATCACTTCCAATCACCTCGTGCAGAGGAGCCGTCTCCGAAGACGCTTGCAGTTGCTTGGCCATGCTTCTTGTGACGACGCCGAAGTTAGAACTTGAGGAACTTGTTGAAGGAATCTTGACTATGGCAATCTTGCGACTAGTCATGATGACTTGAGGAACTTTGGAGAAGATATGAGAGGTAGAGATGTCCCACCGGGCGTGCCAAAAATTTGTAACAACAAATTTCGTGTAATGAATTTAAAAACACGAAAAATATTATTCAAATGAATTTCTCGAATCAAAATAAATATTGCGGGTTAGAATCTCTATTATTCCTCTGATTCTTCTCACGAAAAATATCTCTTGGAGCGAAATCTTCGGCTTGATCTTCTCCCTGACTTGATTTGACTTGAATTAACGTAATCCGAGGGCCTGAAAGCTTTTTCCCAGATCAAACGTCAAAATATCCCAAGAACGCGAAGAACATGAATCCTTGGTCTTTGCCGCAAAGTTGATCTCGAATCTTCTTCACGCCGGTTTTGAATTTACTAACGTTATTCGGAGGCTTCGCAGCTTGTTTCCAGATTGAACGCTAGTCTTGAGATTGAACGTGCTTGAATCTTGCTTTGAATCTTCAAGAACGCCTTTAAATCTTCAAGTACACTTGAATCTCGTCGAGAGATCTTGAACTTGAACTTAAATACGAACGCAATTCGGAGGCTTGACAGCTTGTTTCCAGATTAAACGTCGGTTTTGAGCTTGAATGTGCTTGAATCTTCCTTCGAATCTTCAAGAACGACTTTGAATCTTCAAGAACACTTGAAACTTGTAGAGGGAATTCTCTAGAGCTCTTGAACTTCAAAATATGAATTATGATGTGTTTTTGACATTAGGGAGAGCCCCTATTTATAGGTGTAGGAGAGAGCACCCTACCAAATTTAAGAATCGTAGGACGCGATTTGATTGGTCCATGATGATTCTCATAAGATCTTTAAGACCTACTTAGATCTCCCAAGATCTTCTAGAAGATATGTGATTTATTTACCAAGAATAAAGATTTGACACTTGGCATTATTTGATTGGTCAAGAATTAAAATATTAAAATATTAATTAATTAACTATTTAAATTTAGGAATTAAATTTATGGAAATTCCTAAAATATAAATAGAAAATATGACTTGATTTTTAATAAATTAATTTCCATGTGGCGTCATTTGATTGGACACAAATTTTATGTCTCTACAAATGCCCCCTCGAGACTTGTTCAAGGACTACTTGACTTGGAGTGAATGAGTCGCGGCAATTAATTCGACATTGAAGACCTTTTACGGACTTACAAGTGTAATGGGCCGAAATTTCGTTGGCAAGAATTTGAGTGCCAGCTCAAGGCCCAATGGCATAAATGAGTCTGACAAACTCCAAAGACAATATTTGGGCTTTAGCTTATCAATTTCGAGACCGACCAAAATTTGGACATTGAATTTCCTTAAGCCCAAGCACTTACTTATACAGTGCCACATCAAATCTTTTATTTCTTTGTCAAATTTCCCAATATTTTCTTGCAGCAGAAACGTAGAAAACATGCATAACTCAACTCTTTTTTTTTCTCTCAAATTTCCGGACCTATTTCAAGAATAAACCAAATCAAGGCAACAACCCACATATCTGATTTGGCCAATTAATATTCTCCAAGTACTGGGATTTAACATCCTTAATTGAACTTTGCATGGTATCTTTCGGTTATTTCTTTCCAACCTCTAGAGATTTTGCTCATAGATTCCTCACCATATCAGGAGAATAAGTTTCCTAATCTTGTAGGGGTTCTCCTCTATAAAAAGGTGGTCTCGAGCTTCATTATCCTAACAAATCGAAAAGCCACCGAACAGGTCTCCTCTTTTCTTGTTCTTTTTTTTTTCGTCTACTGCTACATGGGGATACTTAGGAGCTGCTATTGACGTTGTTGTGTTCATGTTGCAGTCAGAAAATTTTATGTACGCAACATCAAAGAGCTCATATACTTCAAGCTTCCAAACTTCCGACCTCAAGGTTCTTGACGGAATGCCCGAAAGGTATTAGCAAACTGATTTTTGAATATCTTCCTCGTTTCTCTCTTTTTTTTCGTTTCTTTTATTACGTCTGTGCTCGAGTTATCATTTGGGATACCCGCAAAGCTGTTTGGGAAGCTAAAGGGCTGAACCGGGGATGTTCGGGAGCTGTCTGGATTGAAACAAGCGTGTTCGGAAGCTGTTCGGATAGAAACGAGTGTGTTCAGGGAGCTGCCAGGCTGAAGCGAGTGTGTTCGGGAGCTCCTGAGCTGAAGCGGGGCTGTTTGGGCTGAGCCGCGACTGTTTTGGAGTTGTTCTAGTTGAGCCGAGGCTGTTTTGGAACTGTTCGGGCCGAGCCGGGGCTGTTTGGGCCGAGCCGGGGCTGTTTTGGAGCTGTTTGGGCCGACGCGAGGCGATTCGAGAGCTGTTCGGGTATGGATCTTGCAAGCGGCCACAACCAACTCAACGAGATATGGAGCTACGGCCAACGCTAGAACAACATTCTCAAAGGCCAAACTGCACAGAAGAATCAACCTTGTCGCTCAACATCATTGCGCATCTCAAAGTCCAAGCTGCACTGAAGAATCAACCTTGCCGCACAACATCAAGTTAGGACGACACATCACACCCGCCAAGCTGCACGGAAGAATTAACCTTGCCGCACAATATCTTCTTAGGATCATCAACCTTGCTGCTCATCGCAAAAGTCAAGCTACACGGAGGAACCATCAATCTTGCCGCTCAACATCAACTTAAGAAGAAACATCTCACCGGAAAGGTCAAAGATGACAGTGGCCACGGTGCTTGTGCTGCAGGTTCACGTGTCAAAGATGACCATGCCAAGACGAGCGACTACAAAGGCTTAAGATGAAGACACGGCAACTGGACGAGTTGCTGCGCAGGTCGAACATGGATTCTTAAGGGCCGAAGATGACCATGCTAATATCAGATTATCTAGAGAGGACAACGTCAAGGTTGGTCGAGATATCAAAAAGGTTGAAGATAGTTGTGGCATCTATACCGGAGGTCGTTGAATACGCCCGTGAGAAGATCAAAGGTGGTCGTACCAATGAAGTTTATGCGTTGAAGTTGACAAGACCCGTCAACCGTCGATATGAGCTTCCTTCCAGATGACCACAATGTCCAACCGATCTTCCCCACTATTGAGAGCTCATTGAAGGCTTTGTTCGACAACGTCGACTCTTACAATGGGGCACGATCGAAATCTTCAGAGAAGGCGATGATAGAAAATATTGCTCGACAGTTAGCGAAGCTAAAGATCGTCTTCGTAAAGATAAGGCGAAAGAGGATATTGAATCAAATCAAGTAAAGTCCACTCAGACTGAGATAAAGCGAGTCATGGAAGAGCTTCAACAGTTGAAGGCGAAGGCAAAAACATTATCCCAGACACTGAAGCATCAAAAAGAGTCACTCGATAGTGCCAAGGCCAAGGTGAAATTAACTCAAGAGGAGATCCTCGCCATCGGCAGCGCTCCACCTTTGGACGAAGAAGTGGCTGAACAGTTGAAGATGTTGAAGTAAAATTTGAAGGCGACTAAAGAGAAGCTAGGAAGTTTGAACCCTTTTGCTTAGGCATGTTTGTGACTCTTTCGTTCATTTCTTCATGTAGTAAGACTCAAAGTTATGGAATAGAATGCTTTGTTTTTCTTTGCATCATGCATTCTCAATCATTAGCATTTGTTGCACTTCATTTCCTCGCCAAATCAATCAAAATTGACTAACTTAGAAGACGAATATAATTCATGACTGAACTTAGAAAATATCTAAGCTGCCTACGTACCTTTAAAAGGATCAAGTCATAACGTAGTTCAAAGCAACATGAATATGAATTTGTTTATGGAGAGGGGTGCCGTGCACAATTTATACTCATGCGGGCCAGGAGTGACTATTCTTTAACTACTTTAGACAAAGTAGAGTATTAGGTTTAACCACATAACACCTTAGTGGGAGAATTAACAATTTAACCACATATACACATTGGTGGAGAATTTAGCAGTTTAATCACATGCAAAGCTTTTTGGTGATTACCGTTCACAGTTTATACTCATGCGGGTCAGGAGTTCTTCATTTTTTTTTTGTTTTGTTTTTTTTTTTAAATACAACTAAGCGTAGTAGCGCTTCAAGAATTTCCCATTTATAGGGCCAATCTTGACTCGATCCTCCGATATCAGCTTGTATGCGCCATTGGTGTAGACCTCCGTGACGACATATGGTCCATCCCATCTTGACACGAACTTATTTCCAACACGATGAGTGATTATGATGGGTCTTCTCACAGCAAGTACCAAATCTCCTACTTGAAAAGAACGAGCTCGGACCTTCTTATTAAACGACTTTGAGAGGCCAGCTTGATAACATTTAAGTCTTTGTTGCGCTTCCAGCCTCCTCTCATCAAGAGCTTCTAATTTCTGAAGGCTCAGTCGTGCATTATCTTCCTCAGTCAATCCTTCTTGTATGGCGATCCTCAACGATGGAATTTGTTGCTCGAGGGGAACAACAGCTTCAACACCATACACCAACGAGTACGGAGTCGCTTGAGTGGGAGTCCGATAGGTGGTGCGATACGCCCAAAGCGCTTCATGAATTCTTTCGTGCCAATCCCTCTTTGACTTGGCTACGACTTTCTTCAAAAGACCACACAGAGTCTTATTGAACGCTTCAGCAAGTCCATTAGTCGCAGCATTATACATGGAAGATTTTCTTTGCTTAAAGTTGAACTTCTCGCAAAGCTTATCAATCAAACTGTTGTTGAAAGGCTTCCCGTTACCCGTTATTATGTTCCGTGGAATTCCATACTGGTAGATGATGTTCACCCGAATAAAATCAGCAACGTTTTCTTTCTTCACTTCTTTCAAGAGAACCGCTTCAGCCCATTTTGATAAATAGTCAGTCGCAGCCAAAATATAAAGATGACCACCTGAAGACTTTGTCAGAGGACCAACCACATCTAATCCCCAAGCATCAAAAGGCCATGAAGCAACAGTAGGGTGCAACGGCTCAGGAGGCTGATGGATTAAATTTGCATGAAATTGACACGCTTGACATCTTTGAGCATAATCCATGCAGTCCCTAACCATTGTTGGCCAGTAGTATCCCATTCTCCTAATTTGAAAGTGTAGCTTTGGACCAGACTGATGAGCACCACAAATTCCCGAGTGAGCTTCTTCAATGGCTTGAGAAGCTTCTTCGTCGCCTAAGTATCTCAAGAACACTACATCGAACGATCGTCTATATAACACATCATTGAAATAAATGAAGCGAGGCGCACGTCGTCGAACATCAACCCTTTGTCGTGGATCATTGGGCAACTTGTCATACTTCAAGTAATCCACGAGCAATTGACGCCAATCTTCCTTTTCAATTTCAAATACTTCAACCACATGAATTTCATCTTCATTCCAATCATCATCGTCGAAAATTGGAGGTATAACCCAACTTCTACAAATTTGCACTCGAGCCTTATCCTCGGGAAGAATGAGTGAAGAAGCAAGTTTTGCCAAAGCATCAGCTTGTTTATTATTCTTTCTCGACACATGTTCGATCGTAACATCTCCAAGCCATCCCATGAGACTTTTCGCATAGTCGACATACGGGAGCAACTCGGGCTTCTTTACATCGTATTCTCCAAGCAGTTGGTTTACCACTAGCTTTGAATCGCCATAAACCCTCAGGTGTAGTTGCTTCATGTCCACGACCATCTCCAACCCCAGAATTAGAGCTTGATACTCCGCAACATTGTTTGAGCAATTTTTAGTCAAAGTGAAGGAATACGGAAGCACTTCTCCATGGGATGTCACAAAGACGACTCCAGCACCAGCTCCTTCTCTATGGGACGCTCCATCAAAGTACATCTTCCAAGGTGGAGTTATTTCAATGAGAAGAACATCTTCATCGGGTAGTTAATCGGACAACTCCCACTCAGCAGGAATAGGGTGATCAGCTAAGAAGTCCGCCAGAACTTGTCCTTTTACCGCCTTTTGAGATATGTAGACGATTTCAAACTGTTGAAGTTGAAGATACCACCTAGCTAAACGATCTGAGAGGACAGGTCTTGTCATGACATATTTTAATAGATTTGCCCTTGAAACAAGACGGACCGTATGAGCTTGAAAATAATGCTTCAACTTCTGAATTGCAAAGATCAATGCCAAACATATTTTCTCAATCGGTGAATAATTCAGCTCGTTTGACGTCATCGTCCTGCTCAAATAATATAATGCACTCTCCTTTCCATCGTCATTTTTTTGAGCCAGCAAAGGTCCAACAGAGCGTTCTTGTGCCGCTACATAGAGGATAAGAGGACGACCAGACACTGGTGCAACTAACACGGGAAACTTCATCAGATATTCCTTTATGCTTTCGAAAGCATTTGTACACAATTGATCCCACTCAAAAGGAACACCTTTCTTCATTAAATGGCTAAATGGTTGGCATCGTCCGGCTAGATTTGAAATGAACCTTCGAAGATACGCCAACTTTCCTTGCAGACTTTTAAGCTCGTGAATGTTGCGTGGCTCGGGCATTCTTAGGATCGCGTCGACTTTTGCTTGCTCGATCTCTATTCCACAGTGACGAACAATGAACCCAAGAAACTTCCCCGACTTGACACCGAATGCACACTTCAACGGATTCATCTTGAGTTGATATCTTCTTAGGCGTTCAAAAACCATTCTCAAGTCTTGCAGGTGGTCTTCTCGCCTGTTCGACTTTACCACCACATCATCAACATAGCATTCGATGTTCTTGTGGAGTATGTCATCAAACACTTTTTGCATTGCCCTTTGATATGTAGCTCCAGCATTCTTCAAGCCGAATGGCATCACCTTGTAGCAGTATATACCCTTTGGAGTGCGAAATACGTCAACTCTTTGTCTTTTGGAGACATGCGTATTTGATTGTATCCTGACGAACCATCCATAAAAGACAAAGCTTCGGGTCCAGTTGTAGCATCAATCATCAGCTCAGTTATAGGCAACAGGAAGTCATCTTTGGGATACGCCTCGTTAAGATCTCGAAAATCCACGCAAACTCGAATTTGGCCGTTTTTCTTCCTGACAGGAACGATGCTCGAGATCCACGTGGGATATTTGACTTCACGAATGAATCCAAATTCAATGAGTTTATTTACTTCAGCCTTGATCAATGGGATCAACTCATGTCGGAATCTCCGTTGTGCTTCTTTAACAGATTTTGCCCCCTTTCTCACGGACAAGTTATGCACCGCCACCTTTGGGTCTAATCCAGGCATCTCCTTACACGACCATGCAAATACATCCTTAAACTCACCAAGAAGCTCTATGTAGGCCTTTTCTTTATCTACAGTTAGCAAGGCACTGATGTACGTTGGGCGAGGATCGTCAACATCACCCAAGTTGATTTCTTTTAGTTCATCGACCGTGGCCTTAACACCTTCTTCAAGCTCGGGAGGTGCATCTTCAACATCTTCCTCCTCTATTGGAACATCCTCGTATATAGTGATATAGTTCACAGGTGCAATATCTTCGGTCGGCTCACCAAGAGCTTTGAAGTCGATACATGCTCGCACCCGTCCATTTCTTCCCGTGACAAATCGTGTTTGCACATTTTCATCAACTCCAGCGATATACCTTTTTCTCACCAAATAAGTTACCTTCCGGTAAAGAGAACGTTCATCATTTTGAGGAGTTGTGAGAGTACCGCAAGCATAATAAGACGAAACGACACTTTTTAATCATCATCTTCATCGTCACACACTCTTGTATAAATGATCTTGTGCATTTTAGCTTTTAAAACTTCACCACGTGATGCGATCAAGGTAGTTTGACGTTTCATACGTGACGGAATTAGACTTCTAAGCTTTGGAGCCGGGCCTACACCTTTTTCTTGTCTTAAAGGCTTCGACTGCTTAAAGGATCCCAGTCGTTGAAACACAGATTGTTTGCCTTTTGACTTTCGTATCGGACCGAGTCTTTGAAACACCGACACTCTTTTCTCTTTGTTTTCACCGTCAAAAGACGAGAACTCTCCTTCCGTGACATGGTTGGCATTTGCTCTCTTGATGGCGATTCTAATTGGACTCGATGCCACATATCCAAGACCTGCCCGGTTGTGCTTTTGCTCTTGAGGTATGAACTTTCCCAAAGAGCGACTTTCATTGGGATTGTATCCTGCTTTGACGAGAAGCTTGTAGGCTTTTGGATCAAAACACTTAGAGTTCTTCAATCCTTCATTATGCTCCGTCACAGCTCCTTTTCTTGGATGAACAAAGTTCATGGGTGGTTGGGAGATAGGTTTCTCGTCATCTACCTTCTGCAGCGGCAATACTAACTCTTTTAAAGAGTTTTCTACCTCTTCAATCTTTGACTCTTCAATTTCAGACCCTTTATGCTGCTTAGACGAGACTTTCTCAACTGGTTTTGCATCATTGAAATAGTATTTGGCATTAGCGAAATGAGTTACAGCTTCCGTAAAAGGTTTATCATCACCAAGCACAGCCTTCACAACGCCATTTTTGCAATATTTGAAGCATTAATGCCATGTGGACGGAACCACGCCATTCCCATGAAGCCATGGACGACCAAGAAGCTTATTGTAAAAAGTTTTTGCATCGATGACATGAAACATAGCAGTTGATTCTATATCTTCCATCAGCAACCTCAACCGATGCCAAGAGCTCTTTGCCCCCCTTGGTTAAAGCCTTGAATCATCAATCGACTATTACCAAGTTCTTCCGTAGTCATTCCTAACTCTTTCAGCGTGCGAAGAGGCAAGATGTTGACTGCTGATCCTCCATCAATCAATATTCGATTAACCTTTTGTTCTTTCACATATCCGGACACGAACAAGGGTCTGTTGTGAGGCTTAGAACTAAGCAGCAGATCTTCATCAGTAAAGACCATCATGGAATCATTATCAACATGGTGATTTTAAACCTCAGGCAAATTGTTTTCTTCTAGCGGAGCTTCGTGCTCATTTGTCATATTGCAAGCTTCACTTATATGATTAGCAGTTGCACTGTTTTCTTCCAGTGAGATTTTTCCTTGGTGTGTCAGCTGCATAACCTTGTCCTTGAATACAAAGAAATCATGAATTGGATGCCCTACAAGACGGTGGTATTTGCAATATTTTGGATCGTTCACCCTGCCAGCTTCTTCAGGACGCTTCATCTCAGGTAAATCAATGAGTTTTGCTTCCACTAGATCATCAAATATGCCGGAGACGTCTGAATCAAGGAATGGGTACTGCTTTGCTTGCATTTCTTTCAGAGTCAACCTTCTTTGTTCAATTTCATTAGGGACATCCTTCTTTTCAACGGCTTTATCAGCAGATTTTCCTTTGAACTTGACAGGCATAGCATTGATCGTCATGGACTCCTTATTTTGAGGTTTCGAAGAAAACTTGCCCCCTTTCCTTTGCTGGTATCTATCCTTGGAGCTTTGAGGTTCTTGGATCGGTGGCCCATTAGCTCCCCTTGCGGTCATGCTTAACTCCATGTCGTGGGCTCGAGTCGCTAGCTCTTCAAATGTTTTCGGCCGTATTCCTTGAAGGATGTAACGAAGACCCCAACTCATACCTTGAATGCACATCTCAATGGCAGAAGGCTCAGACAGATGATCTTTGCAATTTAGACTGAAGTTTCTCTACCTATTGATGTAGTCGATGACTGGCTCCTCCTTCCATTGTCGAGATGTAGTGAGCTCGATCATGCTGACTGTACGTCTCGTGCTGTAAAAGCGACTAAGGAATTCGTGCTCCATTTGCTCCCAACTATCGATGGAGTTTGCTTCTAAATCAGTGTACCAATCGAATGCAACCCCTTTAAGTGAACGAACAAACTGCTTCACGAGATAATCACCATGGGTTCCTGCATCGTTGCATGTCTCGATAAAGTGGGCTATATGTTGCTTCGGGTTGCCTTTACCATCAAACTGCTGGAACTTGGGAGGTTGATATCCAACAGGCATCCTCAAGTTATCGATCCTTGGTGAATATGGCTTGACGTAGCTGTGGGTTGACTTGGAACGACCATAAAGTTTGTCCTTAATTGTTCTCATGATGAAATCCTTCAGTTGATCAATGGGGATCATTCCCGTGGACGAGTGTTGAAATGGAGTTTTCTCTCTTTCTTCATATTGCTCTTGCTTGGACGTTTCAGACTCCTCACGATCTTCAGTTCGTTTGCCATTTACGTGGCTTGTTTCAGCATTGTCGACATTGTCCATTAGCTTTGAGATTTGAAAGTCTTGCTCTTCGACCTTCTTTGCGAGCCTTTCAATAACCTTCGTTAAGCTTGCGATGTGCTCTTCAAGAGTTGACGCATTGGTTGTCATAGCCGGAGCGACACTTGAGCTTGATGAAGAACTTGATGATGAACGAGGAGTTGAAGAAGCAGAGTCGTCTTCATCACCTTCGTGGGTAAGATGCAGCTTATCACTTCCAATCACCTCGTGCAGAGGAGCCGTCTCTGAAGACGCTTGCAGTTGCTTGGCCATGCTTCTTGTGACGACGCCGAAGTTGGAACTTGAGGAACTTGTTGAAGGAATCTTGACTACGACAATCTTGCGACTAGTCATGATGACTTGAGGAACTTTGGAGAAGAGATTAGAGGTAGAGATGTCCCACCGGGCGTGCCAAAAATTTGTAACAACAAATTTCGTGTATTAAATTTAGAAACACAAAAAATATTATTCAAATGAATTTCTCAAATCAAAATAAATATTGCGGGTTACAATCTCTATTATTCCTCTGATTCTTCTCACGAAAAATATCTCTTGGAGCGAAATCTTCGCCTTGATCTTCTCCTTGACTTGATTTGACTTGAATTAACGTAATCCGAGGGCTTGAAAGCTTTTTCCCGGATCAAACGTCAAAATATCCCAAGAACGCGAAGAACACGAATCCTTGGTCTTCGCCGCAAAGTTGATCTCGAATCTTCTTCATGCCGGTTTTGAATTTACTAACGTTATTCGGAGGCTTCACAGCTTGTTTTCGGATTGAACGCTAGTCTTGAGATTGAACGTTCTTGAATCTTGCTTTGAATCTTCAAGAATGCCTTTAAATCTTCAAGAACACTTGAATCTCGTCGAGAGATTTTGAACTTGAACTTGAATACGAACGCAATTCGGAGGCTTGACAGCTTGTTTCCAGATTAAACGTCGGCTTTGAGCTTGAATGTGCTTGAATCTTCCTTCGAATCTTCAAGAACGACTTTGAATCTTCAAGAACACTTGAAACTTGTAGAGAGAATTCTCTAGAGCTCTTGAACTTCAAAATATGAATTATGATGTGTTTTTGACATTAGGGAGAGCCCCTATATATAGGTGTAGGAGAGAGCACCCTACCAAATTTAAGAATCGTAGGACGCGATTTGATTGGTCCATGATGATTCTGATAAGATCTTTAAGACCTACTTAGATCTCCCAAGATCTTCTAGAAGATATGTGATTTATTTACCAAGAATAAAGATTTGACACTTGGCATTATTTGATTGGTCAAGAATTAAAATATTAAAATATCAATTAATTAACTATTTAAATTTAGGAATTAAATTTATGGAAATTCCTAAAACATAAATAGAAAATATGACTTGATTTTAAATAAATTAATTTCCATGTGGCGTCATTTGATTGGACACAAATTTTATGTCTCTACAGTATGTTCGAGAAGGGGTCGAAACCGAAGGGCAAGGATTGAATCGCCCAACAGGCGATCGGAGTGAAAGCCCGCACCGTGTCCGAGAGCCACACCAGAGTCTCGAAGGAGTCACAAGCAGTCGGTAAAGCCCAAAGTGAGTCCAAGAAGGAGCCGGAGGATGAGAGCGAATTTCTGTTTGACTTTTCGGGATTGTTCGATGAGGAACCCACATTCTCATTCGAATTCCCAGGATTTTACGATAAAGAGCCCGTTTTTCACATGGAGTTTCTGGGATACTTTGACGACGAGGATGCTAGAGGTATGCTGTAAAAGCTGTATTTTGCAGTTTCTATCAATTCCATTTTGATCT
>CACSLK010023397.1:2239459-2267595 GCA_902706635.1 Striga hermonthica
TGTAAGAGCTCGTCATGAGGACCATTTTAATATACTTGTAAGAGCTGCTCTCGTGAAAATAGGCATCGAGCAACTATCACATGAGGTGCTTCCTTGATCACCTGTGAAACGAGTTACGTGTCTAATAATAATCAAGGTGTGATAGCTATAGGTAAACATTCTAAGAATGAACGTTCTCTGGTAAACATTCTAAGAATGAACGTTCTCTGGTGAAATAAGGTTGGCCATCCTGATATCTTCTCAACTTGTTCAAAATTAAAACTTTTTGCGGGATGATTCACACCTCAAGTAATGGGCTTGACATTGGCGTATAGTTGATGTTAGTAAGTGAATTGGTGTGGAAGTTCATAGAACGAAGTAAATTCATCATAAGTATTGGGGCTGAATTGTGAACGAAAATTTTGTTTTTTGCTAAGAGAAAGTGATGAACGAACATATATTAATTCTGTGTTGTATAAAAGTGGGAGCAATAAGGGCTGAGTTGTGTACGAAGAGAATTTACTTTTCTCATCATCTTGTTAATGTCGAGCTCGCCACAAATTGATTTGAAAAGATTTGTGGGCCAATCAATTAATGAATCTTTTCAATATTGCATGAAAAGAAAATTTTAGGGTATCCCGTGTTAAGTATCTATTTTAGGCATGTACCTCCAGTTTTTCTCATGACATATATTATTTCGATCTTGCGCCTAAAATTATTTTTGGTACATGATTTGGCCGATATTCATGTCTGAAACTTCATGCATTATAGATGGTAACTGTATCAATTAGATTGGTAAGTGATCTTTTTGGAGGAAACAATTTTAATATCCTACGCCGTGTTGGTCAAATTTTTTGAATTTCAAATTCTTAGAGCCGAACCGTCTTGTAACTGCCTTGGTAACTGTGATTTATGTTTCCTATATCATCCTTATCACCTTTGCTTCTCTCTCATTTCAATCATATTCTCTGATTTATTTGTTCTTCTAAAAACACTCTAACATTCCTTCTTCAAGAAAATCTATACATCTCGACAATGCCTAAATCCATGCAGGGCACCATGAAACCGAAGAAGAATGTTCCTCCGCCATCTCGGCGTTCAACTCGTCAAAGTCAGAGTTCCGATACTCCACCAGATCCAACCCATTCAACCATGGAAACTGAGAACACTCAACCTCCCGTTAAATTCGCAACTAGGGTTTCTCCAATCCCTAAAAAAATCCACAACGACTAAAGATTCTCAACCTGAATTCGCTGAACACAGTGACAAAGGAGGAAAAGGTTCTCCGTCTGTCGTCAAATCTCCAAAGAAACGCAAGAAGATTGCCGAAACTGTCGCACCCAAAACCAAAAAGGCAAAGAAGGTCGTTCATGTGCATGAACCTGCTGCTGGTACTCCTTCTCAAATGAAATCTGGAGGAGAGTCATCTCCGGATTATGATGCTGATTTTGTTGAACGTGAGGTTACCAACTTTGTTGTTGAACTTGAGAAATCAGACAACAAACATATTGCAGACAAGGAACTTTCTCCGCTTGAGAAATAAAAAATCGTTGCTGAAGTCGATGGCGATGGTCCAGACAGTCCTCTTACTGTTGGTAATGCTTTCTCCGGTCAGTTTTATTCTCCTTTGGCTGAAACACGTTTTTCTACTATCTTTTCTCAAATGAAGTTTCGTCCTGAGCGGATGATTGATAGCGAACACTATGAACAACATGAATTTCTTGACCTTCTGAAAAGAGTGGGTCTTGAGGGCTCAGTCACTTCTGTTGGGAAGTACTGTCCCCGGCTTCTTGGTGAATTTTATTCGAACCTGACTACCTCTGTCATTGATCCGTCCTCAAAGAAGTTTCAGAAAGTGTTTTTGCATAATAGTGTAGTTGAATTCTCTCCGTCTGTTGTGGACTCTGTACTTGGTTTAGCTGAAGGTTCCTCTCTTCGTCCTCTGACTGATGATCTTGATGAAGTTGCTCGCACCTTGACCGGTGGACAACTTACCAAATGGCTTGCTCCGGGAATCTTTGTGAAAAGTCTGACTCCGCCTGCCAATGCTCTACAGAAGATAGGAGCGTCGAATTGGACTCCTACCCCTCACAAGCAGTTTGTCACCCCTACGCAAGCTCGTGTTATCTATCGTATTTTGAATGGTACCCCATTTGATGTTGGTTCTATGGTCTTTGATGCTGTTGTGAGCGTTGCGGAAATCTCCAAGCCTCATAAGTTGATGTTGTACCCATCTACCATATGTGCTATTCTCTTCAAGGATGGAGTGAAAATGGATCCTCGACTTGGTGATAATTATGCCCCTGTTAACAAAACTCTTGCCCTTGCCGGTTTTTAAGGTTGTTCCACCTCATCCTTCTCTTGTTAAGGCCTCTGATGTACCATTACAGCTTAGCGGGTTTTTCAATCATCAAGTGGCAGTTTTCGCGGGGCTTGAAAAGAAATTGGCTGATCAGCGAAGGTACTACAAGGAGGTTCTGGGTGCTTTGAAGTCTCGTGACCCGTTGGTCTCTAAATCAAAAAAGGGGGAGAAAAGAAGGATGTTGTTGCTGCAAAGAAGAAAGCTCTTGCTAAGGGGGATAAAAAATCTCTTGCCAAGGGGGAGAAGAAGACTGGGTCTACTGAAGAAAAGAAGACAAATGAGGCTGCTGCTACTGCTAAGGAAAAAGGTAAAGAGAAGATTGTTGCCGCTAAGGACAAGGGAAAGGAAAAGGTTGTGGAAGAAGATGAAGGTTCAGAAGAAGGAGAGGATGAAGAAGCTGGGTCTGATACCGAGGATGAGGAAGAGGAAGCAAGCTCAGAGGAAGGGACTGAGGAGGCTGCTGAAGAAGGTTCTAGGAGAGAGTCTGACGAGGAAGAATCTGCATAGCTTTCTCCCAGCTGGACTTTCATTTGCCTTTTGTTAAAAACTCTATTTTGTGTGTTTTGTGTTGGTGTTATATACTTAAGCTTTGCTTTAGTGAATATTACACTTGTTATTCCTTGATGAATGAGAATTATGTTTGGTTAAATAAGTTCCATGTTTTGTTGTTTTGCATGTAGATAAGTGGGTCGTCATCAGGCGTACCGAAGATCACTATATCAGTTACTTGCGAAACAAGAATCGTTGGTTCACAACCTAGATGGAATTGAACAACCCATCGGAACGGTTGTAGTGTCAACCGTACGGTTTGTCTTGACCGATTAGTTGCACTAGTACATTTATGTATTGAACAGGATCCCAGAGAGGGATGTTCGTTTTATACTAATCGTCGTAAACGAACTAGGCCTCAGTTAATTATTGCGTGCTCTTAACCCGTAAGATATTAAATAGACATGTGCACATAATTGTTGTTGCTTTGATTCTTTGGGTGAGATCCAAGCTGGGTCGACATACTTAATGAATTGGGTAATAACATTATGTGTTCGATGTGCTATTAGGATATTTACGGTCACCATGTGCGTTAGTATGATGATGTCCCCGAAGTGAGTTCATGAAGGAATATTATGCTAAACCCTGCAGGTGGATTTATTCCGGCATAATATGAATGCTATGAGCAAGCGCTAGCTTCGGTAATATAATATATTAATTAATTCTTGATTATTAGTGATCGAATTAATTAATGGACATTATATCTTAAACATGGGGAGGTAAATCGGATAATTATAATAAGGAGTCTCAAATGTAATTTGGGATAGGTGAGGGGAGTGCAATAATATTATTGTGGTGGACTTTAATATTATTAATATATTAATTGTGGGGTTGCTCCACAGTATTAATATATTAGAAACCCTTATCCTATTCTCCTTAGGGTCCCTACTGTAGCTCTATATATACAGCATTAGGCTCATGGAAGAGAAGAAGAACAATCCCACACCTTGGGAAACACGTCCAGCTCTCTTTCTCTCTCTTCCAAGGAGTTCTTCTATTTCTTGTGTTCCACTGATACAAGATCTAGAAAGCTGTTTGAGAATACAATAGAAGATCTTAAGGTATATAAAGATTCCAATCATACATCCAAACCGGAGACCAAAACCAGCAAGTGACCATACCACGACGACCAGGACGACGAGACGAAGAGATCTCCGTCGAGATCGCCGCCGGACTCCGCCGCACGCGCCGCCACGCGCCGCCGGAAGGAAGCAGTCGCTGGAGCTTGCAGACGCGCGTGAGAGCGCGTGACTTCTCCGATTTCTGATCGGTCAACGCCGTTGACTTCACCGCGACGTCAACTTTCTGGATTGGTCAAGTTTGTTCGATTCCGAGAAGATTTGATTTGCGGTCAACTGTTCGGGCCAGCCAGATTTACATAAATTTTAAGCAGTAAGTTTTCTACATCAAACCTTTAGATCCGCTGCGCATAGGTTTATGTTGAATGTTTGTCCGTGATTTGTGCATATCGAGATCCTCATAGGTTCCAACATTTTGAACTTCTTCCTTTATGACTTATTATCTTACGTTTGATGAACTTTTGTGGGATATTTTGTGAACTAATGTGCTGGTATTCAGGTATTTTAAGTTGTTCCTTAGAACAACTCATGTGTGAAATTAGTTCTCTTAGGAAGTTGTGTATTCTGCAGTATTTGTATTTGTTTCGTCTTTGCAGGTTCATGGTTTTCAATTTATCTGCCAAAGGGGGAGATTGTAAGTGCTGAAGATTGGCAGTAAATCGATGAACCTTTTAAAGTTCGCAGAATCCAGAAATTTATGGAAGTATTCAAGGGAAGTTTATTTTTGGTATGAATAAGTCTTAACTTTAATTGAAGTCCAAAGGACTGATTATTTATTTTATTATTTTAGCAGGACCTTGGGATTGAGGAGGAGATGCACTTTCCATAATCTGAAGAGAGAAGGATCGCGAGATTTTATTTCCATAATCAAAGAAGAAAACGTTCAAGAGATTTTCATTCCTTATATGTGTGTGTCTTGGATGATAAGACTTTCCAAAGGGTGCTGAAGATAAAAGGAGGACGAGACCAGAGTTGAGGACCAGTTTTTTTATCTGAATTTTTGTGTTAGTTTTTTTTATTTCGTTGAGTGAAAAAGTGTGATATTCAGAACATTTTGTAAAACAACGTTCGGAGGTTCGCTCTTTTAGTTTGAGGGATTCGAACTAGAAAATCCACAAGGGATTTGTGGTCGGATAAGTAGTTGCGTGAATCGTCATTCAAGTAGAGTGTAGAGGGAGTCTATACTGTAAACCCTTGGATGATGTATGAGTTGTTCAAATTAATGAAAGAGATCTGAAGGGAGAGTGGGACGCTCTCCTGAAGGTTCAGTTTTTAGAAAAAAACTACTTCCACAATCGTTTGAATCTTGATTACTGTCTGTCTAGTCAATTTACGTGCAACTCTGGATACTTGGTGTTCAAGTATCAAATTTCACCCATCCCTCACCTTCCTCCATGACGAGTAAGTAGCAGTCGACCAGCAGACCCTTGTCGGTCTCTACAGCAGCACTTTGCGAATAGCACACGACCTTCTCAGCCCGTCCACGAGCAAGTTGCCGGAAGCCAGAAAAATCACCACCGAGAACCCATTTAGCAACAGACTCGGCCATCATCAAGCAACGAGCAGAAATCGGCCATATTTATTGAGCAGGTGCAAATTCCTCTCAGACAGGCAACAGCGGTCCATGTTTAGGAGAGTTTTGTATTCGTCAGCGGTAGCTGGAGTCCCGGTAGCGGCATCCCTTCAGTCGAGCAGAAAAACCTCGCACCCCATCCGTCCGTTCGAAGCAGCCGTCGGCCCGTGAATTAGTCGGGAGGAGTAGCGAGTAGCTGGCTCCCCTTGTTGTCGAGCAGCAGCATTTCGAGCCATACTCGAGAGGAGCAGCGAGTAGTATCGAGGCGGGTGATGTTGGTGTTATATACTTAAGCTTTGCTTTAGTGGACATTACACTTGTTATTTCTTGATGAATGAGAATTATGTTTGGTAAATAAGTTCCACGTTCTGTTTTTTTGCATGTAGATAAGTGGGTCGTCATCGGGCGTACCGAAGATCACTATATATCAGTTACTTGTGAAACAAGAATCATTGGTTCACAACCTAGATGGAATTGAACAACCCATCAGAATGGTTGTAGTGTCAACCGTACGGTTTGTCTTGACCGATTAGTTGCACTAGTACATTTACGTATTGAACAGGATCCCAGAGAGGGATGTTCGTTTTATGCTAATCGTCGTAAACGAACTAGGCCTCAGTTAATTATTGCGTGCTCTTAACCCGTAAGATATTAAATAGGCATGTGCACATAATTGTTGTTGCTTTGATTCTTTGGGTGAGATCCAAGCCGGGTCGACATACTTAATGAATTGGGTAATGACATTATGTGTTCGATGTGCTATTAGGATATTTACGGTCACCATGTGCGTTAGTATGATGATGTCCCCGAAGTGAGTTCATGAAGGAATATTATGCTAAACCCTGCAGGTGGATTTATTCCGGCATAATATGAATGCTATGAGCGAGCGCTAGCTTCGTTAATATAATATATTAATTAATTCTTGATTATTAGTGATCGAATTAATTAATGGACATTATATCTTAAACATGGGGAGGTAAATCGGATAATTATAATAAGGAGTCTCAAATGTAATTTGGGATAGGTGAGGGGAGTGCAATAATATTATTGTGGTGGACTTCAATATTATTATTATATTAATTGTGGGGTTGCTCCACAGTATTAATATATTAGAAGCCCTTATCCTATTCTCCTTAGGGTCCCTACTGTATCTCTATATATACAGCATTAGGCTCATGGAAGAGAACAACAATCCCACATCTTTTGGGAGTCATCCGCCCCTCTCTCTCTCTCTCTTCCAAGCAGTAGTTCTATTTCTTGTGATCCACTGATACAAGATCTAGATAGCTGTTTGAGAATACAGTAGAAGATCTTAAGGTATATACAGGATTCCAATCAGATCTATCATACATCCAAACCGGAGACCAAAATCAGCAAGTGACCATACCACGACGACCAGGACGACGAGCCGGAGAGACCGCCGTCGAGATCGCCGCCAGCCGCCGCCGCACGCGCCCGCACGCGCCGCCGGAAGGGAGCTGCTGCTGGAGCTTGTGATCGCGCGTGAGAGCGCGTGAGAACCCCGATTTCCGACCGGTCAACGTCGTTGACTTCGTCGTGACGTCAGCTTCCTGGATTGGTTAAGTTTGTTCGATTCCGAGAAGATTTGATTTGCGGTCATCTGTCCGGGCCAGCCAGATCTACATAAATTTTAAGCAGTAAGTTTTCTTCATCAAACCTTTAGATCCGCTGCGCATAGGTTTATGTTGAATGTTTGTCCGTGATTTGTGCATATGGAGATCCTCATGGGTTCCAATAGGTGATAGCCAAAAGCTTCAACCCCTATCCACAAGTAGTGTGGAGGCGTGATTAGCTATTGCCGTTCGATTCTAGCCGGACTAGCCATCTCGACCTTCTTTCTATCTCGTTTTTTAGTATCGATCCCGAGAATGGTACACCGAGGCTTGAAACCCTCATGTTTATTTTCTGTTATTAGTGTGGTGATGTGATCCTTCTGTTAATTGAATGATTAGAGTTCTAAACAAAGTGTTAACTTGTAATAGGTTCATGTGCTTCGTGTCTTGATGTTGAATTCGTATCAAAGCATGCTGATGGTATACTTCCCCTCTTTTTATAATGTATTATATGTGATAATTGGTGCTCGTATGATCTATTGGTGATATTTAAGGCATTGAGAATTGATATTTAAAGTTCAATGAAAATTCATGAATTATCATGTTTCTGTTGTTCCCTTGTACTGCTGTTATGAGCCTTATAAACTCGTATTTTGATGTTGTGTCCTTCTAATGAAATGAAGTTCGATCTGTTAGATTTTACTAGGCTTTAGAATCATGTGATATTGATTTGAAACGAATGAGTTATGATTTTTACGAAAATGTCGTGCGTACAGTTTTTTTAGAAAACCCGGCAGCATATTATCTTAGATGTTTAACCCGGTTGTTGTGTCTTAACTTGCTCAAACTGAAAAGTGTTCCGCAAGAAAACTGTATTATTTTGAGTTAGAGTTCAGTAAATTTTGGAATTTTGAAACTTGGAGTTGATTTGAATTTGCTATGAATTTTTTAAGTTGAACACGCATGCAGTTTTTATAAATCCAGACAGGTTTAGCTATTAAGATGTTGGGTTGTTTTTTATGATCTTAATGTGGCAATATAAAAATGTAGAAAACATGAAACTTGTAGTACATGTCATAAGCTTTCATTAGGAGTTAAAATCATTCAATTTGGAGTTTTGGTTGATTTTATATGATTTTTCAAAGTTGGGTTTATGCACAGAATTCTTAAAACCGTGGTTGTGTATATGATTGCAAAGTATGTTCTGAAATGAGGCCTTTAACGTGATTATTTGTTAAAATGCTCTTCTTACAACTTGTAGCTTTCCTTGTGAAGTTTTTGAAGGTTTTGAGTTTGAATGATTTGGAGTTTTATAACGTGAGTTATTGTTGTTTTAGTGAAGTGCTATAAATTGATAAAAAGTTATTCTGGCAGATTTCTTGATCTAAGTGTTTTATGCTTAAACTCGGCTTTAAAGCTATTGTTGGCTTAAGTGATCAACATGAAAGTTGTGGATATATGTGTTAGCTACGCAATGGTTTTGGAATCACCTGAGTAGCATACTTGAAACTTCTGTTATCTTGGAAATACAGAGACTATGCGAGTTCGTTGTGCAAACATGCTATTATGAACTATGTGGTTGAGTGATATAGCACGAGTGTAGTTATAAGTATTCGCGTGTTTGATAGTCTTTCATAGGACTTGATATAGCACAAGAGTGCATTTTGGGTAGACTGGCAGAAATCAACTCGATTTATGAGCCAGATGTATGCTTGTAGGGTTGTTGGTCGGGCAGATGCAATAGTCTGGCAATGTGTGGGCTCAGCCCAATAATGGCTCGGCCAAATGAATGGGTCAAGCAGGTTGAAGAGGTGGGCTGACACTTTAATGGGCTTGGTAGTTATCACATCAGCGGATGAAGGAGAAAGCGTGCAGAGGAAGCTAAGGATTTACATATAAATAGGTGGATCAGGTATGATGGTAAGGGGTGAGTTTTCACGTTACAAAACCCAAATATACAAACTGAGCTTTCCTCGATACCCTACTAACTTAAGCATCGGAGGTTTTTCGCCAGGAAAGTCTTTGCAGGTTTTTGGAGGGCTCAAGTGGGTGGAGATCAAGGAAGGCCGGTCAAGTGTGCAATAGCACATCAGGACTATTTTGTGTAGTGTAGGTGTTTGACGAGCTGTGTTCTCGGCTTACCTTTTTCCCTCGATTTTCTGTGACTTCTTTCTCCAGATACCAGGTGAGTTTTATTTGAGTTTACTATTCTTTAAATGTTATAAATGATTTATGCGGTATGATCAATGTATATATGTGAACCTGGTTGCCTATCGATGTGAGCTAATACGACCGTCGGTACGGTAGTCCCCATCGATGTGAGCTTTATGCCCTTCGACGGAGCTAATACGACCGTCGGTACGGTAGTCCCCATCGATGTGAGCTTTATGTGTTGGGGTATACAGTAAAACAAACTTTTATGTGAGCTTTTGGATTGTATTTATTCGATTTTCCATTTGACTGAAATAAATGTTTTCACATTGTTGCATTCTTTATGATTGCTTGTACGCTAAATGTCCAATTATCTTATATTGTAGACGATGTGGTGTGTTAGTAGTCACAAAGAAGATTACATTGTCGGTCCCTTATAAGATTTAAATGGTATTCACAACTGGGATAGTTATGGACATGACTATCGGTGTAGGTTGTAGTATAAACTGGATGTAGCTTGTCTTGGCTATTGGTTTATACTAGTGCGCTGCGTCGCATTGAATGGATCACAGTTGAGACGTGTTCTTCTGTTTTGACTATCATGAAGATCCTAGGTCTCGGTGACTCTACTAATTCTTAACCCTAATTGTGATATTTAGATATTTGGGATATTTGTTGGTTACTTTGATTTACCATGGGTGAGAGCCAAGTATTGGTTCAATATGCCCTGTATCTTGGGTAACAACATTATCTGCATGATATATATTTATTGGCATTAGGGCACCGTGTCCTGGACATCCAGGTGGATGACGTCACCTTAAGAAACTCATAAGGATTATCGTATAAACCCTGCAGGTGGACTTATTCCGTACGATAACAAGGTTGAGTGGTACAACTTAAGGAATAAAAGATATTAATTAATCAGAAGCTTTAATAATTAAGGGACGTGCGATATCTTAAACACGGGGAATTATATCGAGTCTAATAGAAGCCCTGATTCATTTTGGGATAGGACGGGAGTGACATATTAATTCTCTAGTGGAATGAATTAATATTTATGGGCCAAATTATGTTCTGGGTTGAACATAAGAATTTGGGCCTGTAGGGAGCCCAAACCCTATACCTTCTAAGAGATCCCTCGTCTGGCCCAAGGACTCTATAAAAGGAGGGATAAGCACACGTTCTTGAACCCTACGTAGCATCACAAAATGTGTGATCTTCAGCCACCATCGTGAGGAAAAAGTTACGCGAAGGGTTCATAGAAGAACAAAGGCAATCCGCTCCTTTTAACCGTTTGGTGGATCGTCGTCCATCCGACGTCCAAACGTGGTCGGGACACAGATTAGAAGATCGCTCAGATCGAATCGAAGCCTTGAAGAAAGGTATATCTCTGTTCGTCCTTTAGGAGCATGCTTAGGTTTATTCGAAATCATGTATGTACATGTTTGGTATCCGATATCGATCCGTGGGTAGGACCGCCTCGTCGGCATGTTCTAGCAATTGGTATCAGACCCTCGGTTTCGTAGATTGTCAGCTCTGCCTGAAATATGTAGTTGATTTCGTTTATTCGTTTATTCATTTTTAGTCATGTTCATGGTGTGGATGAATGTTTATCTCGTTTATGCTTCTGGATGGTGTCTATCGCAGCCCTTGTTGTTTGTTGTAATCGTTTTTCCCACGAGATAATAAGTGTGGGTAGTATAGGCGATTTTGTAGACTGTAGTAGGGCTGTTGTTGTTCGATTTTTTTGCTGTAATTTTGTGTTCAAAGTCGAACGTGATGAAGATGATCAATCTGGAGGCGGCGGCTAGGGTTTCAGCATTCACCGGGGCTGGTTTTATCGACGGGAACCGTTTTGGCCATAACTTTTGCTACAGGTGTCCGATTTCAGCCTATAATACCATTTTGGAAACGGGAGAGCGAGATCTACACATGTCCCTGCTTCACCACGACGGCTTGTGGCGGGGTCAAATTCAATCGTCTAGATGAAGTTTTCGGTCCTTTTCCGTCGGTGGGTGCAGACATTGCGTGAATGGCCCGATTTACGCGAGATGCCGATTCGAGTGTTCATCCATGACCTTGATGAATCATGTAATAGCTTTGATAGGCCGTTAGTGGTTAGTTTTAAGGGGCTGCGATAGATGTGTTTTAATTTTCGTATTTTTATCCCTTTGTGGATGCCAATTTAATTTTTGCTAGAACATGTTTATTTGATTATGTGTCTAGCTGATTTAAATCGATTTTCTGGCATGCTAGAAATTATGTGAATAGGTGCTATAAATTCTTAGAAAGTTGTCATTGCTTTTGTTTTGAATTTTAGGAGCATGCTAGGATTTATGTGATTTGCGTGTTAGGAAGATGATAGGAATTGTATTATTTCTTATTGCATGTTGTTAAAATCCTTCAAGTAAAATGACTAAATTTTAATTCATTTGGCCTCCACAATTGGACTTTAAGTAAGGTGTCTGTCGCTCGCGGGACCCTAGGAGTCTCCCCCTAACGGATGCGGCATTCACGAGCTTACTAGATAAGACTTCTATTCAAACGACTTAACCTTTAGGTGAAGTGAGTGGCATACGTGTGACCCATGGGGTCTCCTCCCTAACAGATAGTGTCATTCATAAGTTCACCGGTAAAGATTATTTCGAGATAACCGTAGAAAATTATTTACAAGCGATGTGTCTTCCCCATCGGTAGGTTCGTCAATTGTGGATGATTGTTCTTGGGGTTAAATTGTGGTCATCACTTAGATGTGAATTTTAATATAACTCCCCAACGGAGTCCCTGTTTTAATTCACATGGCCAGCATTAATATTTCGACTATTAATTTCATTCGCCATAAGGACAGGTTGGCGTGCAATTGAGATTAATGACTGGGTGTCTGCTTATTGAAATATGTGTAAACGTCCACCCAACGTAGCTTTCATGTGTGTTCGTTAAGTTGTCGAAGGTTGCATTAAATAATAGTTTTTTTAAGGTTTCCATATTTTATGCTTCATATTTATGTGAATTATTGCTTACGCGTTTGAAATTATTTATTTCAGTTATTCATCATGTCATTCAATCCGCTTATGGTCATTCTCAATCAAAACAAGCTTACTGGTCCAAATTATTTAGACTAGAAGAGAAATCTGGATATTGTCCTTGTTTCTGATGAGTACAAGTTTGTGCTCACCACTCCTGCTCCTGCTCCTTTGAGCGCCCAATCCACTGAAGAGGAAAGGAAGGCTCATCGAAAGTGGCATAAGGCTGATGAGATGGCCCGTTGCTACATCTTGGCATCTATGTCAAATGTTTTGCAACAGCAGCATCACACCATGCCTACTGCTGCTGACATGATGTTTAGCCTCAAGGAACTCTTTGGTGAGCAAGATATGGATGCTCGGTTTGAGGCTATGAGGAAGATTATGTCTTCTGTCATGCCAGAGAGAGCTTCTGTGCGAGAGCATGTTCTCAAGATGATGGAATATCTGAATGAGATAGATATGCTCGGAGGAAATATCAATGGCGAAGCCAAGATCGATATCATCATGCACTCGCTCCCGAAGTCCTATGAGAACTTCCGCCTGAATGCAATCATGAATAAGAAGGGCTATACTCTAGCCGAGCTTCTTACAGACTTGGTCGCAGTGGAGGGTCGTATGGGAAGGGGACCACAAGCTCATGTTTCTGTACAAGCTGGACCTTCTTCGTCGAAAGGCGGGAAGAAGAAAAAGCAAGTGCAGAAAAGAGTGGTGGAACCAGTGGGAGCAGTGGGAGTGGTGGGAGCAAAGCAGTAGCGCCTTCTGGTGGCGTGGTGAAGCCGAAAGGCAAGTGCTTCAAGTGCAACAAGACAGGACATTGGAAGACAGATTGTCCCCTCAAGGACGCTCCTGGTACGTCTCTTGCTTTAGTTGTCGAAACATGCTTTGCGGCTTGTTCTACCAGCTCTTGGGTAGTAGATACAGGAGCCACTGATCATGTTTGTTATACTTTGCAGGGGTTTCTGCAAAGAAGCAGCTCAGTGAGGGCGAGATTACCATCAGCTTGGGCAACGCTGCACGAGTGGCGGTGGTTGCAGTGGGAGATGTGCTCTTGTCTTTTTCTGATTCTGTTTTAGTATTAAAGAACGTTTTGTACGTGCCGAGTTTTCGGAAGAATTTAATTTCAGTTTCGAAGCTGTTTTTGGACGGATATTCAGTTATTTTTAATGACAATGTTGTTATTATGAGAAATAACTCTTTTATCTGTTCTGGCATGTTGGTTAACAATCTTTATACTATTACTTGTGCATATCATACTGTGACTGAGGCTCATGCATCTTCATCACTAAACAGGAGAAATGAACCTTCTCAGTCGAATTAGACATATCTTTGGCACCTATGATTGGGTCATGTCAATCTAAGGAGGATCCAAAGGCTGGTAGGTAATGGCTTCTTGAATTCTCTCCAAGTTGAACCATTTTCAGTCTGCGAATCCTGTTTTGAAGGCAAGATGACTTCTAGGCCCTTTAAGGCCAAGGGGAATAAGTCCAATGATGTGTTGGAATTGATTCACTCTGATTTGTGTGGGCCTATGTCTATTCAAGCTAGAGGTGGTTTTGAGTATTTCGTTACTTTCATTGACGATTACTCAAGATATGGGTACATTTACTTGATGCGCCGCAAGTCTGAATGCTTTGACAAGTTCAAAGAATTCAAGGCAGAAGCGGAGAACCGTCAAGGGAAAAGTATCAAGTCACTGCGATCTGATCGTGGTGGCGAATACCTTAGCAATGAATTTAGGCAATACTTATTAGAGAATGGGATTACATCCCAGCTGACTGCGCCTGGTACTCCCCAACAGAATGGCGTAGCAGAGAGAAGGAATAGGACTCTGTTGGAAATGGTGAGATCGATGATGAGGTATGCTTCATTACCTACCTCGTTTTGGGGATATGCCATGGAAACAACGGCGTACCTTCTTAACTTTGTACCTTCTAAATCAGTTCCGAAAACTCCAATAGAATTGTGGTCCGGGCGCAAGCCCAGTTTAAACCACATTCGGATTTGGGGCTGCCCAGCACATGTGTTGGATAAGGAAGCTGATAAGTTGGCACCTAGAATAGAAGTACGGCTGTTTATAGGTTACCCAAAGGGAAGGAGAGGTGGTTACTTTTATAGTCCTAAAGATCAGAGGGTAGTGGTTAGCACCCATGCCCGATTTTTAGAGGATGACTATGAGTGAGCATAAGTCCAAGAGTGAGATTATTCTCAAAGAGTTGAGGGCAGACAATGGCATACCGAGTGTGCAAGAGGATATACCACAAGAGACTGCACAACTTGTTGACTCTGATGTATTTACACCTGAATTGTCTCGTCGTAGTGGGAGGGTTGTTCGTCAGCCCGATCGTTTCATGTTTGTGGGAGAGTCTTCAGACTTGATCCCAAGTGAAGAACATGATAGTGATCCCTGGACCTACAATGAGGCAATCCAAGACATAGATGCAGATTCTTGGCAAAAATCTATGGATTCTGAGATTGAATCTATAGATGCTATGGATGTATACGACCTTAGGAACCTTCCTGAAGGCAAGAAAGCCATTGGGTGCAAATGGGTCTATAGGCGTAAGAGAGGATCTGACGGGAAGGTTATTTCCTTCAAAGCACGGCTGGTTGTGAAGGGTTTCACTCAGAAAGAGGGAATCAATTATGATGAGACCTTCTCACCGGTAGCCATGGTTAAGTCGATCCGGATTCTCTTATCCATAGCAAGTCACATGGACTATGAGGTTTGGCAAATGGATGTCAAGACAGCTTTCCTTAAAGGAAACTTGGATGAAGACATCTATATGCAGCAACCCGAGGGTTATGTGAAGAAAGGCCAAGAGCATCGAGTATGGAAGCTAAAGAAGTCTCTTTATGGACTAAAACAAGCTTCTAGGTCTTGGAATATTCGTTTTGACGAGGTGATCAAGTCCTATGGATTTGATCAATGTCATGACGAAAGTTTTGTATACAAAAAGAGCAACGGAAACGTAGTGGTATTCTTAGTATTATACGTAGATGATATTCTTCTCATCGGCAACGATGTCAAGATTTTGTCAGACGTAAAGGTATGGCTTTCAGAACAGTTTCAAATGAAGGACTTGGGTGAGTCATCGTACATTCTTGTAATCAAGGTCATTCGTGACAGGAAGAAAAGAATGTTGTGTCTATCTCAAGTTGCTTACATTGATACTGTGATTGCTCGTTTCAGCATGCAGAACTGCAAGAAAGGGTTGCTACCTTTTCGGCATGGAGTTCCTCTATCTAAGGATATGTGTCCGAAGACACAAAAGGAGATAGAGGAAATGGCTAAGGTTCCTTATGCTTCGGCCGTAGGAAGCCTTATGTATGCCATGCTATGCACGAGACCTGATATTTTCTATGCAGTTGGCATGGTTGCGAGATATCAGTCTAACCCTGGTCAAGGACACTGGACTGCGGTAAAGCATATTCTCAAGTATCTGAAAAGAACTCGAGATTATATGCTTGTTCCCCAGTCAGACGGTCTAACTCCTTTGGGTTAGATAGATTCTGATTTCCAAGCTGATCGAGATAAGAGAAAGTCGACCTCGGGTTATGTGTTTATGATGGGAGGCAGAGCGATCTCATGGAGGAGTGTGAAGCAGAAATGCATCGCAGATTCTACCATGGAAGCCGAATACGTTGCTGCTTCAGAAGCAACAAAGGAGGCTGTTTGGCTCAAGAGCTTTTTACTGGACTTAGGGGTATCTTCGAGTGTGCCTAAGTGTATCACAATTTATTGTGACAACGCTAGTGCAGTCGCAAACTCGAGAGAACCCCGAGCACATAAGGCCAATAAACACATCGAGAGAAAGTGCCACCTTATACGAGAGATCGTAAAACGAGGAGATGTGGTTGTGACGAAGATAGCATCGTTGGATAATCTAGCTGATCCTTTCACGAAGACTCTGACTGTCAATGTCTTCGAGAAACACGTATAGGGTCTTGGTTTACGATGTGTTGCAGCTAGACTATGAGTATAAGTGGGAGAATTGTTACGGCATATGTTTATATATACTAAAAGTTTAGCTTTAGTATAAGTGGGAGATTGTTGGGGTATACAGTAAAGCAAACTTTTATGTGAGTTTTTGGATTGTATTTATTCGATTTCCCATTTGACTGAAATAAATGTTTTCACATTGTTGCATTCTTTATGATTGCTTGTATGCTAAATGTCCAATTATCTTATATTGTAGAGATGTGGTGTATTAGTAGTCACACAGAAGATTACATTGTCGGTCCCTTATAAGATATAAATGGTATTCACAACTGAGATAGTTATGGACATGACTATCGGTGTAGGTTGTAGTATAAACTGGATGTAGCTTGTCTTGGCTATTGGTTTATACTAGTGCGCTGCGTCGCATTGAATGGATCACAGTTGAGACGTGTTCTTCTGTTTTGACTATCATGAAGAACCTAGGTCTCGGTGACTCTACTAATTCTTAACCCTAATTGTGATATTTAGATATGTGGGATATTTGTTGGTTACTTTGATTTACCATGGGTGAGAGCCAAGTATTGGTTCAATATGCTCTTTATCTTGGGTAACAACATTATCTGCATGATATCTATTTATTGGCATTAAGGCACCGTGTCTTGGACATCCAGGTTGATGACGTCCCCTTAAGGAACTCATAAGGATTATCGTATAAACCCTGCAGGTGGATTTATTCTGTACGATAAGGTTGAGTGGTACTACTTAAGTAATAAAAGATATTAATTAATTAAAGCAGTCAGAAGCTTTAATAATTAATGGACGTGTGATATCTTAAACACGGGGAATTATATCGAGTCTAATAGAAGCCCTGATTCATTTCGAGATAGGACGGGAGTGCAATATTAATTCTCTAGTGGAATGAATTAATATTTACGGGCCAAATTGTGTTCTGGGCTGAACATAAGAATTTGGGCCTGTAGGGAGCCCAAATCCTATACCTTCTAAGAGATCCCTAGTCTGGCCCAAGGACTCTATAAAAGGAGGGATAAGCACACGTTCTTGAACCCTACGCAGCATCACAAAACGTGAGATCTTCAGCCACCATCGTGAGGAGAAAGTTACGTGAAGGGTTCAGAGAAGAACAAAGGCAATCCGCTCCTTTCAACTGTTTGGAGGATCGTCATCCATCCGGCGTCCAAACGTGGTCGGGACACAGACTAGAAGATCGCTCAGATCGAATCGAAGCATTGAATAAAAGTATATCTCTGTTCGTCCTTTAGGAGCATGCTTAGGTTTATTCGAAATCATGTATGTACATGTTTGGTATCCGATATCGAACTGTGGGTAGGACCGCCTCATCGGCGTGTTCTAGCATTATGCCCTTCGATGGTGCCTAATGATAGGCAGTCTCTTTAAGTCCTGTACGGAGGCGATCGATATGTATGTCGTTGATATGTATATCGTTGTATGTCGTTGTAAGGCTTTTGATATGTATGTCATTGTATGTTGTTCTAGCATTATCCGATATCGATCCGAAGGCTTTTGATATGTATGTCGTTGTAAGATCTGTACGGAGGCGATCGAAAGATACTCCTACTGAGTGGGCGCCGATGTAAGGCCTGTACGGAGGCGATTGATACAAGGACACTCAGTAGCTTATAGAGATGTGCACATGAGTAAATATTATTGATAGGAGATTAGATAGAATAATGATTCGTATACATGCTGAGACTATACCTTTCGATTATTGATTATTGGTCATTATTGAGACTGACATTTACTGCATAGTTGTGAGCACTATTGTTTCCTCTTGTGCTCATCCCCACCTGCTCTTCATGGATGCAGGTTAGTGTTGCGGGCACGACAGAGGGAGGCGAGTGGTTGGCATAATAAATGTTTTGCTTCCGCTATGAACTGAATTATTGAGTATTGCTTTTAGTATTATTGGATTATTGATAGGGAATTTTTTCCCTAGGATATTGAGAATATATGGATTTTATTTTATATATATGTATTGATGATTGTTTGAATATTGAGAAATTGTTAAGTTTTGATATTGTTTCAAAAATGAGTAGCGCCTCGAGTATTGATTTGAAATAAATTCGAAAAATTAATTCTGATTTTTGGCAAATAAAAATGTGGTGTTACATTTTGGTATCAGAGCCAGTCTGCGTTTCTGTAGACTGGTTAATGTGAATTATTTGATTATGTGATTTGACCTTGAGTTATGACTGCTCGCTCTCGTCGTGTCGTCCCACCTCAGGTATGGGTACCTGAATGATTTTGAGATTATTGTGCGTTACTTGATAATTGAATATTGAAATGAAATCGGGGCTTTGGAAATTATCCTCTTGCTTTTAACCATTATTGAACTCTAGACGATTGGTGAACTTAGTTGTATGAACTTGAACTCTAGCGGTATACAGTTAAGTTCCAGCTTGAGAAGTTGTTTGTTTGGAAATTCGATATGATGTTATCGAGTTGAATTCAGTTTATAGTAGTGCACTCGCTATAAAACTTGGTGTCCTCAAGTGAAGATCATTTGCAATGCCATCTCGAAATGAGAAGGCTTGAATGAAGGGGGCAGACAACCGAAGAAGTCCTCATTGTATGGGTATTCAGGAGTCTGTAACCGTTGTCGATAGAACCAATAGATGCATATTAGAACCCAGTCGAATGCGAACTGGGAGTAGAATCTAGGTGCATTGTTTATGCCGTTGTTCGACCCCGAGGAGTGTTTCTTTTCACCTTAAAGATTATGCAAAAATCTTTTAAGGAGGATAGTCGAGTCCAGAGCAAGCACATTGAGAAGTGCAGCACCGTCTTGGTTCTGAATTTTATCCATTGTAGAAACTCTCGTTCTTCTACTCCTTACGGAGTTTCGAGAGAAATCTTTTGTGGTCTCGAGACTTTTGCGATTCCTTGCAAACATTTGTTCTTGTTGTGTTCAAGTGTTGCAGCATTGTGTCATTTGGAAATGAAGTGGACTTGGAACTCGGACTTGCACCTTGCTATTTCTGAAACCTTTGAACGTTTGAAAATTGTAAAATGCCTGATACACAGATTGTTTTGTTGGACCCAAAATTTTTGAAATTTGCCTTCTTTTTGGATTATCTCGGATTGCAAATTCCTTGTCGAACCTTGGACCAAAATCCGACCTTGGCTGGGTGTAGCCACGCGAAGTGGTGGTCGAGCACGCACGACCGTGCTGAGAGACGTGAGGCTTGCGCGCGGCCGACCGTTGACTCGCATGCGAACTGCAGCTGCCATCACTGTACGCACGAACTCCCCAGGCCAGCGTATACGACCAACCATCGATGTTTTCCCTGAGCTGTTGAAACCGTTTTGTGTTGGAATACATAGTTATTCTTTTGAACCCCTTTCGTTCAAACCTTGAACCGAGAGCTCCAAGTTCCACTAAATGTGTATAAATCTTTAATCGATGATTTCTGATTAAGGAGAGTAGTCAATGAGTCCCTATGCCTCATTTGAGAGTTTCTCTAGTCGGCAAATTGGGAATGTTGTATAGCTATTGGTCAATCCATATGTTTGCACATAAGGGCTGCGTTCGACTCGTGGAGTCGATATCATGTGGGTATGAGCATATGGGGTGTGTTATATACCGTGTCATAGTCCCTGATGGAGACACACGGTCCATGATAAAATTGTGAGCAAGTTATCAGTATGACTTGGGCACGAGACTGAAACTTGGCGTCACGAGTCCACCTTGTTGGTGAGGTAGTCGGAGTACGCTGGCAATACGCCGAACGACCTGTTGAGGTCTTGTGTTTTGTTAGGTACGAAGTTAATTGTTGATACTCATGGGTATAGGCCATGTCGGACTGAGTCCCTTGCAAGAGGATGTGCGCCTGAGCTCGGACAGGATTTATCACCCTCCCATGCAATAAGGTAAACATATGAGCATAGGTCGAGTCGGATTGAGTCCTGTATGTGAGTGTATGCTTTTCGAGTATAGGGCGATATAACTCATGCGAGTGGAATCGGATTACGGAGGAGATACCATGACCTCATGATTGAAAATTCCCGTTCGAGTCTGTCATTTTCCTTTAGAAGCGTGTTCTTTCGTATTTCCAAGGACAAAAATATTTTAAGGAGGAGAGATTGTAGCGCCCCGTTCGATTTGTAGAAATTTCTCGGAATATTCTATTTATCTAATATTATTTATAGGTTTATATCTATTTTATTGGTCACTAAGTCGACTAAAATAAAAGGTTGGAGTACTCGATTATTTTATTGAAAAACGTTCGTCGTTCGGCGATTTCGAGTTAATCGCGTAGTTCGGATTTAACCTGTTCGATTATTGGATTTATTTTGGGATTATTTGTTTATTATTATTATTATTATTATTATTATTATTATTATTATTATTATTATTATTATTATTATTATTATTATTATTATTATTATTATTATTATTATTACCGGCCGTGTGCCTTTGACTCGCACCAAACCCGCCCGAACCGAGTCGAGCATTGGCCATATCGACAAGGTTTGAAATTTTTTTCTGCTGCTCGAGCTCGTCGAGCTCGATTTATTGGGCTCGAGCTCGAAAAAAATACAAGAGCTCGAGTTCGGCTCAAGCTCGACTCGAATTCAAAATGCTCGAGCTCGGCTCGAGTTCGGTTCAAGTTTTTTCAAGCAATATTGTAAAGTAACCATTAAATACATATATATAAGGGTATTTTAGTAATTTCATATATATAGAGCCGCTCGCGAGCCGCTCGACAATGTAAAATATAGGCTCGAGCTCGACTCGAGTTCAGTCAAACTCGAGCTCGAGCCGAGCTTTGACTCGAGCGCTCGCGAGCGGCTTGCGAGCTGCTCGACTCGTTTGCAGCCCAAGGTAGTAGTGAGCTATTTCAAAAGCATATGGGTCACCCAATGGTGGACGTATAATTTTGGTAATAAACTTAGTACCAATTAAATGGGTTACACTTAAAGTGCAAATAATTACGATATTCTCAAAGGAAAAGGGTTGTTTTCATTTTTGCGCTGGCCAGAAGTTGGACCGACTATTAGTTAAGTACTGTTTGGCAGTTTGTTAATTGATGGGATTAATCCCTCCTCTTGCGATGGTTTGAACCATAGACGTCCACACTCAGTGGCTTGATAGGATTCGGTGTTTTTAGGTGTCGGCGAATTTATTTGAATATTGTTTTTTTGGATCAATATTTGATGTTAAATTCAAAAATATTTGACTGAGTAAAGACTATGTTTGCATGATCCCAGGAATTCAAAATGTCTTTCAATTCGTTGCTCGTAATCCTCACAGAAAAACAAACTTATTGGTCCCAATTACATTAACTGGAAACGGAACTTGGATATATTGTTAAGTGATGAAGGGTACAAATTTCCTATTATTGAGGATTGTCTGGATGTGCCTGCTGATGATGCACAAGCAAGAGAAAGAGGCGTATTCTAGGTGGAAGAAGGCTGACGACATGGCAAAGTGTTTCATCTAGGTATCCTTGTGACATGTACTTCAACATCAACATCAGTGTAAGAACACTGCGGCAGAAATGCTCCTCAATCTTAGGGAATTGTTTGACAATCAGTCGCGGGCTGCCCGAAAAAAAGACATGAGGGTTATGATGAATATGACCATGCGTAAGGGCACTCCAGTAAGGGAACATGTTCTTGCAATGATGGCCCAGCTAAATGAGCTAGAGGTTCTTGGGGCTTTTATTGACGGGGAAACTAGGTCGATATAGTACTCTAGTCTTTGTCGAAGAACTTCGAACAATTCTGGTTGAATTACAATAAGAATAAGATGTTAATGACTCTACCAGAACTTGTCTCTGAACTTCAGTCGGTAGAGGGCCAGTTTCGTAAAAAGTCCCAAGTTATGGTTTCCCAGCGGGGTGAAGCTTCTACTTCTAGGCCTCCTAAGGGAAGAGGAAGAAATCCACAGGAAAGGGTAAAGTGGTCACGAATGATGCGCGACCTCTGCAAGGACCAAAGAAGCCGAAAGGCAAGTCCCACAGATGCCAACAGAAAGGACACTGGAAGGCTGACTGTCCTCTCCTCAAGAAAGGCGATAAAGGTACATCTTTTCATTAGTCTTTGAAACATTTTTAGCAGTGTTATCTATTAGAACCTGATGCATAGATACAGGAGCCACTGATCATGTCTGCAATTCTATACAGGGGTTCTAGAAAACCAAATGGCTTAGGAAAGGAGAAGTTATCATCTACTTGGGCGATGCTAGTAGAGCGTCAGCAGTTGCAGTGGGAGACGACTATTTAGATTTTGTTTTAGATATAATTTTGGTTTTGGAGGATTGTCTTTATGTTCCTATGTTTAGAAAGAATTTAATTTCAGTTTTAAGTTGTTTATGAACGATTTTTCTGCTACTTTTTGATAATAAAGTTGTTATTCGTTTTGGCAAAAAGTTCATAAGTTCTGGTTCATTAGTAGACAATCTATATATTATAGAACCAAATTCATCTCCACTGCAACAGAAACAATTACTTAATTCGTCATCTAATCTAAATAAGAGAAAAGAACCTTCGAAAATGAACGAAACATATCTTTGGCATATGAGACTTGGTCATATAAACCTTAGAAGGATTCACAAGTTGGTGGTCGACGGGCCTTTGGGGTCGTTTGAATTCAAGGCTTTTCCAACTTGTGAGTCTTGCCTGGAAGGAAAAATGACTAAGAGGGTTTTTTAAGTCAATGGGGCATAGAGCTGAAGATTTTTTAGGGCTAGTTCATTCTGATCTGTGTGGTCCTATGACCGTTTAAGCAAGAGGTAATTTCGAATACTTTGTTATGTTTATCAATGCTACTCGAGATATGTGCACATTTTCCTATTGCACCGCAAGTTTGAATGCTTTTAGAAATTCTTAGAATATAAGGCAGTTGTGGAGAATCATTTAGAAAAAAGTATCAAGTCACTAGGATCAGATCATGGTGGCGAATATCTCTCAAATGAATTTAGGAACTAATTAATGGACAATGGGATTACTTCCTAGCTAACTACGCAGGGCACGCCCCAACAGAATGGCATGGAAGAACGAAAGAATAGGACTCTTATGGAAACGGTTTGGGCAATAATGAGTTATAGTACTTTACTAGAATCATTTTGGGGATATGCCCTAGAAACAGCAGTATACATTCTGAATAGAGTACCCTCTAAATCAGTACCATCTACACATTGGAGTTGTGGTCCGGGCACAAACCCAGTCTAAGACATCTCAAAATTTGGGGTAGTCCAGCACATGTGCTGAGAACCGATACTGATAAGTTAGGGCCCATATTAGAAGTAAGGCACTTTATTGGAAATTCTAAAGAAACGAAAGGTGGTCTATTTTATAGTCCCGAGGACCAGAAAGTAATCGTTAGCACGAACGCGAGGTTCTTAGAAGAAGGGTATACTTTAGATGATAAGCCCACTAGTAGACATGTCCTCGAGGAGATAAAGGGAGTGAGTACTTCAATACCGAGTGCACCTGATGTTACACCACAAAGTACTGCAACATGTATCATTCATGATGCACCTGAGCAGTTAGTACCTCGTCGTAGTGGGGGTTATCCGGTAGCCCAAAAGATTCCTGGGTCTCGGAGAGTCTTCTGAGGTCGTCCCAGATGTGCTTGAAATCAACCCATGGACCTACAATGAGAAACTCCAAGATCATGATGCAAAATCTTGGCAAAGAGCGATGAGTTCTGAGATGGAGTCCATGGAGTCCAATCAGGTCTGGGATCTTGTAGAGCCACCCATTGGCATTCCTACCACTGGATGCAAGTTGGTCTATAAGAGAAAGAGATGAGCAGATGGGAAGGTTGAGACCTTCAAGGCTAGACTCGTTGCAAAAGGGTATACTCAGAAAGAAGGATCGATTATGAAGAAACCTTTTCATCGGTAGCTATGCTCAAATCCATCAGGATTCTTTGGTTGTAGCTGCTCATATGGATTATTAGATTTTGCAAATGGGTGTTAAGACCGCTTTTCTTAATGGGAATTTGGACGAGGACATCTATGTGCAGCAACCGGAAGGGTTCATTGTAAAGGTACAAGAGCATCTGGTGTCTGTAAGTTGAAGAGAGCAGTATTCAAGGTCTTGGAACATCCGTTTTGACGAGGTTGTCCAATCATATAGATTTTTCCAATGTCCGGATGTGCATTGCGTGTACAAGAAAAGTGATGGAAACATGATGGTGTTTCTTGTGCTATACGTAGATGACATTCTTCTGAATAGAAATAGTGTGAAGATGTTGTCAAATGTAAACGTTTATCCAAGCAGTTTGATATGAAGGATTTGGGAGAAGTAGGACATGTTCTCGGAGTCAAGGTCATTCGGGACCGAGAGAAGAGAAAGTTGTGTCTTTCCCAATCCACATACATAGATATTGTCCTAACACGATTCAACATGCAAGATCCAAAGAAAGGGGATTTTCCCTTTTGACTTGGAATCCCTATATCGAAGAAGATGTCTCTGAAGACGCCTGAAGAGATAGAGGACATGAAGGCAGTTCCTTATGAATTGGGAGTAGGAAGCCTCATGTATGCAATGTTGTGTATACGCCTGATATTTGTTATGTCGTAGGCATGGTCGCAAGATATCAGAGTAATCCAGGTCCGAAACATTGGTCTGCGGTGAAACATGTACTCAAATACTTACATTGGACTAAGTAGTACATGTAGGTTTACCAGACAGATGAATTGCTTTTGTTGGGTTACACAGATTCTGATTTCCAGGCAGATCGGGACGAAAGCAAGTTAACCTCAGGGTTTGTGTTTACTTTTGGAGGATAAGCCATTGTGTGGAGGCGTATCAAGCAGAAATACGTGGAAGACTCAACCATGAAAGCTGAGTATGTAACAGCCTTAGAGGCAGCGAAAGAAGCAGTTTGGCTCAGGAATTTTCTCCTCGACCTTGATATGGTGTTGAGTTTTCTCGCTGCGATTACAGTGTTCTGTGATAACAGCGGAGCAGTAGCAAATTCGAAAGAGCCACGAACTCATAAAGCGAGTAAAGACATAGAGCGCAAGTACCATCTGATATGAGAGCTTGTTAGACGCGAAAAAGTCGTTGTTGCCAAGATACAGTCAGAGGACAACCTAGCAGATCCTTTTACGAAGAGCCTATCAGCGAAAGTCTTTACAAGACACGTAGAAGGAATGAGAGTAAGGCGTTAGAGCGACATAGTAGACTAGTCTTTGAGAATTAAAGTGAAATAAATTGTGGTTAGTTGTTAACCATGAGCTTATTAAGCATAAGTGGGAGATTGTTAGAGGTATGGTGTAAAAGCTATGTTTTGCATATTCTATCAATTCCATTTTGATATAGCAATCATGTTTTGGTCAAAGTACAAATGCTTACAGTTTATTTATTTATGCAATCATACTCCTTGTCTTATATTGAGATAGTATGGTTCGTGGTGTCTCGAAGAGAAAGATCACCTATTGGTTCCTTGTAAGACTAAACTATTCGTTCACAGTCTAGACATGCAGTGACTCCCCTCTTGGAAAAAGAATGTAGTGTATTCTTGATTCAGTTTGTCTTTGACTGGAGAACTACACTAGTACTTATGATAAGTATTGAACAAGACCGCAGAAGGATAAGATTATGAGACTCACTGATCGTTGTTGTAATCTAGAACTTCGGTTATTGATGCATTCTCTAAAGTTGTAAGATAACATAAAACAGACATGTATGTTCATTACTTGTTTATTTGATTTACCAAGGGTGATTCCTATTATGTTAAGATGACATACTCGGTACTTTGCTAAATGAGAGTGTTTATGTGATGTGTTGTTATAAATTATTTATGGTCACTATGTCCCAGTAAGTTGGGTTGATGGCGTCCCTGAAATGAGCTCAGGAAAGAATATTCTGTCAAACCTTGCAGTTGGATGATTTTCCGACATAATGATTAATGAATTGAATGGTACTAATTTCGGTAATGAATAAGAAGTTGATTATTTACTTTGTCAATAATTTAATTAATCTACAGACGTTATATCTTAAACATAGTGAGGTAAATCGGTCAATTAGATAAATATTTATTAATCAAGTGGAGGTTTGAATTTATTGAAAAAATTAGAAGCTAAATGGGGAGAGCAATTATATTACTCTAGTGGGATGTTTTATTATTTAATTCTATTTAGATTAAGGAATTAATTTTATTCCATTATTTATATTTCATTAGGAGAGGGTTATTCCTTCTAGAATATTACCTAGGGTTAGGAGACTAAAGAGTCTTCTAGAAAGTAATAAGTAGTAGAAGGAATTATATCCTAATTTTGAAAAGTATAATAGAATTAGGATTCTTAGCCTAATGGGATAAGTCCATATTTAGCACCTTCTTTAGGTCCCTAATGGAGCCGATAAATACACCATGTTCGAACCTCTTCAAGAGATCAATGTTGCTCGATTTTTCTTCTTCCATAGAAAAAGAAATGGTGTTCTTCGAGTGTTTGGGAGATTCTATTAATCGCACCGTCAATATTAATCGAAGTAGGTGTTTTAGGTAATCCAATAGAAGGTTTTTGGGTAATATTTATTCGAGTCTTATAAAACATAAATACGGCCACCTAGTATCACCGACAGCCACCGTCCGCCATAGTCGGGAAGTCGCTAAAAATCACTGTCGTCGCCCGTCACTGTCGGAAGCCACTCGAGCAAAGCCACACGCAATCGCGAGCATCAGTCTGCAACCGGGCACAACCAGACATCTCGCACGTTCCCAGCAACGATCCCGCGCACGTCGTCCCTGCCCTGCGAGTTCCTAGTGACGCATACTCGATCGCACTCCGTCGCCGACATCCTCGCATCAAATCGCCTGCGCGTGTTCCCAGTGCACGCGCGTAGCCTCTGCCCGAGAACCGCGCGCCTGTCTGTCTTACCCAGCACACCCGAGCGCCATTCCGCCAGGCATAAGAAAGCCGCAGCGCGCCAACCGCACACGCCTGTCCTGCCAACCCGCGTCCGCGACTCCCAACGCCCGTCCTCGACGCGTACCCGCTAGAGACCAGTGCCAGCGACCCGAGTCGCGCGCATCACCTGACCGCGCCCGTTCGTCTGTTCACGTAAGTCGTTCGCACTAGCCTGCATCCAACGTGCACGACCCGACCGAGACCAGCCGCTACAACCCCGACAATAGAGATTATCTGAGCCTAATTCCGTGTTCGTTTGACAAATCGATTAGAATCGAGAAAAGGCCAAATCCGTCAGCCCATCGGATTGTGGTTTTCAGACGAACTTCATCAACGGTAATTAAAAATGTCACTGGGTCGGCTAAAATTGTAAACGGTAATGTCCGAATCTTAACTATAGATTCCGCTGCGTTAGGATTTCTTTCGATAAGTTCAATACTGTGCACGTCGTTGACGTTCCTAAAAGAACCAAACACCAACCACACTACCTCTCACAAACCAAGCAATCACAGCAACACAGTCCCTCCTAAGAATCCAAAATCCCCAAATAATCTTTCTCGTTTAGATTTATCACATATCCCCTCTACCCTTCCTTATACTCTTTCCAAAGACAAATCACCCTCTCAATATACAGACAACAGTCAACATAACCAACACCTAGAATTAGCACAACAACCACTGGCCATGGAAACTGAAACCTCCACACCTACTCAACACCATTCGGATTTAGCTCTAGCTCTTATTATTCATGAACCCCCAAAAACTCAAGCTGAAACCACCAATAAAAGAGGTTCCAAAAAAGGTTGGAAGAGGATCCCGAAATCAGATGCATCAGGGGTTCTTGTCCCCACTCAACGGGCAACAAGAGTTAAAAGACATATGGATACTTTGTTGAATGAGGAAGATGAACATGTTTCCTTAATAGCTGAAGTAGGTATTCCTCTCAAAAAGTGCAAAACTAGTTCTCATGGGGTGACAGAGGCCAACCCTAATACCC
>CACSLK010023397.1:2273814-2311445 GCA_902706635.1 Striga hermonthica
AAAAAAAAAAAAGGTTTCTTGTTACCAACTAATTTGTTCAGCTATGTCAACTGGTTTGAGGTCAGGTGCCAGACAAATTTGGGAGTTCAACAAAAAGTGACTCATCAATAGAAATAGAACCAAGTTTAACATAAACTAGGAAGTTGCACGTGCATTTATTAATATTTTTTGGATTTAAAAGTTATATTTTTATTGAAATTATGCTTAAAATCTTCAAATTTTTTCATTTGTTTAATTAAAGAAGAAACACATATTATATAATAAATTATACAAATATATTGGCACAGAAACATAATCTTTAATGGTATTAGCTAAAAGTTATGCTTAAAAAGTAAATATATAAGTTTTAAGTAAATAAATAAATTTGTGACAAAAATCATAATTTCTAAACCCATGAAGGAATCGGCCCGGGCAAGCATCCGGATCACCGGTTCAATCGTCGGGTCACCGAGTCAATTGTTGAACCAGATAATTAAGTTTATATTGTAAAATTATATATATGGTTTTTTTATCTAACATATATACAATAAAGTAATAGAAATAAACATTTTGTGCATAAATGTTGCATCTTATAATAAATATTTACATATAATTATTTATTCAATTATTTATAGAACAAAAAATGTATAAAGAAATAAAAAAATATAGGGATCGGGTCAAACTGGGTTGACCTGGCCAAGTCGATGCTAGGGTCAAGGTCGAGTTGACTGATGTGACCAGGTGGAAAGTCACCCAGTCCAAAGTGCCCACCCAGCCCGGTCCCAGCTCCAGGTCGACCGGGTGTCGGATTGACCAACCAAGTCGGTCAGTTGAAAAACTATGTAATAAACCAAAGATGAAACCAATCTTCTTTTTTTTTTTTCTTCGCAACGATAGGGAATTCTATATTGACAACAAAAAAATAAAATGAAACCAATCATTTTAAGTGATTGTTGATTGCTCATGAAGTCTCATTTTTTACTTTTAGTTAGTGTTGTCTTAACCAATGTGCGAAATCATGATCATCTTTTTATTGATGTAATAGTTTTATATCTTCCTTCTGTAGTTTTTCTATTACTTTTATCTTTGTTATATTTATGTGAAGCCAAAAATCATCATTGCACAAATGTAAAATTTTATTTCAATTATTTTTCTTAAGAAAAGATATATATTCTGTTCATAGAAATAATATTTTATTTATAACTTATTAAGAAAACAGATTTTGAATAAATATATTTGAATTCACCTTCAATTTTACATATGGTATAAATGTGCTTTTTTAAATATATATTGTTTCATCTTAATTCAAAGCTAACTAAAGTTGTTAATGTTTTTACTTCTTACTATCTTTTGATTGTGTCTTACAGTGAGCATAATTTTTATTTTATTGATACTTTAATTCTACTTTTTTTCCGGATCTATAAAAACAATATACTAAAATGGTTGTTTATGGCATAAATTTAATTTTTTTTTTATGGACTATAGTTTTATTTTAATATTTCTCATTTGGTGTGATAAATAAATTTAAATTTTATTTATGAAGACATGTGAAATTATTTTATATTATATATGCAATATGGATATCAAATAAAAAACTGTTAAAGATGGTATTTTGATTTATCACATATGAAAAAAATATATATATATACAAATAAAAAAGTTAGATTTTTTAATATAAAGAGAATAAATATTACAATAATTAATATATGAAATAAATAAGAAAATGAAATGTAGTGTATGGTAACTAATAAAAAGGAAAAGTAATATATGGTAATTTAAGAAAAGGAAAGGTAAGATAATTTATGGTACTTCCCGAACCTAGTTCTTAAACCAAACCTGTACATGTGTCAATATGAAGCACATACTTGTGCCAAATAAACTCCCGAAGAAGGCGAGCCTGTCATTCAGCCTCAGCACATTCGAGAATTATATAGGGGCGATGAGAGAGTATATTTATGGCAATGCCTTCTTCTATGTGGTGAGATTTGCTTCCGTCACCTAATTATATCCACTAACCATAAGCTTTATGTAGTGAGGTTTTTCTTCCCAACGAAGATTTGAATATAGCTATTTAATAAGACCTTATGTTGCAAGAATAACAAAGGAAAATTTCAGTTTTTCGTAAGTTTTGGCTTGTGGAACTTCATATATTGACATAAATAAATCTTAGCAAACTCAAAATATGAATTACAGTTATATAGACAAAACAAACAAACCTTTAGCATAAAACTCAATAGTGATACGGTCCATTTATTCACAAACCACTTGATTAAGCTTAGGACTTGAACTTGTGCCTATCTGAATAGCTTAATCATTTTATCTATAATTATCAATTATCAACTCAATATAGATAGATAAAAGAATTTTTCTCTCAAAACTATATTCGACAATGGTTACTCTGATTGACTCTCTAAAGTTCATTTCGTTAACGAGGTGGACTCGATTCAACAAGAGAATTTTTTAATATAATTCTCAATAGTTTGACTCATTAATATAGGATCAAGATTGGTTTATTCTTAAGCTTTCCCAATTTGCTATCATGTTAAGGCCCTAGGTATTATAATATTGGTAATAATAATTACTTTTCATTCATTACTTTTTTATTTCTTTCAAAGAAGTGAGGCGTAACAATTTTTAAAAATTTATTCTATTTATTTGTTTTAAATTTTTATATTTGCTTAGATAATCATACCGTCTTTATATGCTAAAATTATTGAATACATAACCGCATTATAAAGGTTGAATAAGATCATAGATAAAACAAAGTGTAAAAATAAAGAAGAATGACAAAATTTTAATGAAAAATGAATGTTAATAATTGTAACTCCTTGGTGATAAAATTACAATAGTGACCTTATAAATTAATTATATTGCAGGTATTCTTTGCAATCCAATTTTTTCAAGAAACAACTCTCCTAGTTATGGATAAGATATAAATAATTATCATAGAGTAGATGAAAAGAAATCTTTAGTGTATTAATATGTAGGATAGAACTAATGTCTGGATCACTTGGGGTAGACCCAAGAGAAGAGCGTGAGTAACTTGGGACACAGACTAATTGATAAGATAACTTACTTCTGAAACCATTTTCATTCACGTCATTTGTCTGAGCAGTGGATAATGTAATTTAAATTTCTAAGCATTTCCTGCTGATGAACATAACTAAGGCCAGGCCCTTGGTCTCCAGTAAATTTACATAATCAGTGCACTTGACCGAGACAGCAATATTTTCTGAGACATGCAGCAGTAATATTCATAGAAAATCTTTTGTGGTGAGCGAATGCATCTTATAACACTTACAGGCATGTCAACAGAGATTAATTCGTATCCAATAAACAAAAAGGCGCACAAACGGGCAGCTCCTATTAGAAATAGTAATTAACAACAATAAAAGACAAACATGAAGAACTAGAAAAGTCTTATTCAAGCATGAAATTATTTTAAGGGAAGCTTTACATGCAAACATAATTACCTTTCCTGAAGCATTCCGCACAGGTGAAATGTGAAGAAAATTCCAAAATGAAGTTTTATCTTTTCTGGAAGCACGACAAGAACGTAAGGTGTCAAAGAGAGAAGAAATTATAAAGAAATTATCAGTAGCAAGCAATTAGTCATCAACCTGTAATTTAGGATACGTACTGTACAAGCTTGCTGGTTCTCAATGCAGTCCTTTATCTACATATATAAAGCAAAATTTACATTATCATTAATTTTCTATGGTTTCATCTTTCCTCTCTTTATTGAGGGCTGGAATAGGGTGGTGTGTACAAAATAAATTACTAATGAAAAGTTAACCAATTAACAAACACCACCCAACATCCATCTTTGAGATAAATATATTAAGATCAAAATCTGAAATACAAAAGAATGCTACCTCACCTGGAATTGCGTTGTGGGGTCTGTATCTATCCCACTCAAAAATCGGCAGTTCTGCCCAAGTACTTCATGCCTACCATAGCCTAACCACACCCAGAAAAGAGAGAGAAAGAAAGAAAGAGAGAGAGAGAGAGAGAGAGAGAGAGAGAGAGGGAGAGAGAGAGAGAGAGAGAGTGGAAAAAGAAGTTTAAAATCATTAACAACCATATTTTGAGCATATAAGTACCAATACTTACATTGAACCGCAGAATTTTTCATCCCAAGTTAAAAACACATATTTGAACAAAACAAAAACAGTACCTGTCAGCTTCAAAAACTCCTCACTCGCGTAAGATATAGGCATATCGGGCAAGAGAGCATCAGTTCTGTCTTGCGAAGAAAAATAGCAGTTTATTAAGCAGGTTTCCAACTACATAGATGAATATAAACTGAAATTATAAAGATCTTGAAATATGAACAAACTCACAATACAAAGCTTTGTTTGATTCTACCAAGAGATATATTTAAGGATGCGACAAGGCGCTCATTCCCTGTTAGGTAGCGCCTTATTCCAGACACGTGCCTGCCTGTCAACTCACTGTAGTGTGTTAGCACGGACAAAATGTTTCTAATCGCAGCACTGGCTTTTGCCTTCTCTACCTCACTTGCGGTGCATGGCTCATTAATCTCAACTTCTGAAAAAATTATTACATTCATAAATTTAGAGTGCAAGCCGCTGATATTTTTTTTTCTATTTTTTTTATTTTAATTTCTGCGGCTGGAAATCTGTAAAATGCATTAATATTAAGCGACTTCTCCGAAACATCAAAGAAGAAAACGAAAGATAGAGAGGAAGAAAAAGGCAATTATTAGCTCCTAGGCTGATGCATAAACTAAACTAATATTATGAATCCTTAGTTTTTAGGGGGTAAAATGAATTTAAGGTCCCGTTAGAATCTGAAGAAAGGGCATCTCTTCAAGTGCTTGCATGCACTCCCGAAATCAGTTGACAACTACAAGCTCATGGATCAACAGATCATAAAGAACAATACTATTGAACCCAAGATACATTGTAACACAGACAATTGCCCAACAAGTATTGTGACTGCAAAATCCCATTACACTCTGTTTTCAGTATTCATGTTGTGCAACGATAATTATCATCTTGTTTAGTGACAGTTTTGTATGTAATTGTTTGAAACTAAGAACTTTGAATCCGTGCCCATTCATAACAAGATGATTTAAATCCATACTATCCAATTTGAAGTTATTTTCAGTCATATCCAACTCAACTGAGTACATTCCAAACCTCTCCTCAAAGGCAAATCCTCCAACCCAAACGCAGCTTTAGGCAATAAAGCAATATATTCTGCATCATCTATTAGTTCAACTCCTTATAGCAGAATACTAAAAGGGTAATGAAAATCGACCATAAAATTTCCACATATATGCACCATCAAGACTAAACAAACACATGAATATCAATAATAAATAACGTATCATTCATCAAATGCACAAAAAGAGAAAAAAAGAAGTAGATTGCAAATAATTAAACAAACCTCTATAATCACTACTCGACACCAACTCAGGCGAGGACACATGCCTTAGCTCCCAGCAAACTTCCCTCCTACAGCAGCCCATAACGACATCCCGTATTCCAGCTCCTTCTTCAAACAAACTTATCTCACTCCTAAAGACCCCATGTCCGGATAACCTTGTTTTCCTCGCAATCGGCACTTGAACCGCAACAAAATTAATCACCCTGTCATCCTCCTTGCTAAAAACAGGACACATTTGAAACAACATCCAAAATGGAGTCCCGTCTTTCTTGTAATTCAACAAGCTCAGCTGCAGGGCCCTCTCCCCACGAACAGCCTCTCGAATCTCCATAACTGACCTTCGATCGGTCTCTGGTCCCTGAAATATCCTCCCATTTCTGCCAACCACCTCTTGTTTTGAATAACCAACCATTTTCAAGAACCCATTTGAGGCGAACACAATTGGGTGGCCAGAAATGCAAGGATCGGTTATGGTAAAGCTATCCGGCATCTCATTTAGAGCCTCATATACTAACTGTGTGTATCTCAAGTGAAACGAATTTTCAATGAATTCCAGTTGTGGTTCCATATCAAATTCAGCAACTTACCCTCAAAGATTGAAACTTTACGAGCAAAGGGTAATAGTCCCAAGCCCATGTGTTGGCTTTCAGCTTCTTGAAAGCTCAACTGATTCAAGACCCTTTTCTTCCTTTTTTCCAGTTTCAACCCATTAAACTACACAAGTCCCACGCACACACAGAGGAAAATCAAGAACAGAACTAACCAGGAAATAGTTTTGATGGTATTAAAGGAAGTCCAATGATTTATGCAGAAACTTGTTGACGGAAAACGACAGAATAAAAGAGGCCAGAACTATATTAAATACTGCAGAACTATGACCGATTGTTTTTGCCATACAAGGAATTACAGACAGTAGTCACTTTCTTCTTGTGTGAGGCTGAAAAAATAAAGAATACGTACAGTACAGAAGAAGATGATTGATGCGAATAAAACAAAGGGGACTCGAATTAACAACGAAGGGGAGTGATGCACATCAATCGCCAATTTTGGCGCATGACATAAATATAATTGGAGAGAGATGTCAAGAATTGTGAATGTGTGGAGAGAGGGAGAGGGGGCTGGAGTGTAGAGTTCGCAACCGTCGAGAATCACAAATTCGGATAGATCTTTTTCTTTTTCTTTTTCTTTTTTTTTTTTGGTTACATTGCGGATAGATCTTTAGTTCAATTATTTAACTTGATCAAAGCGAAACGCGAAAGAGCCAAACTTTCTCTATTTTTATTTTTCATTTTATTTATTTATTAATTTTTTTTATCGTTAACTTTCTTTATGGTTTTGCTCACCTGCCCACGGCGGGCAGTGCCTACCACTTTTTTTTACATGAAAATCGTATTCTGAGAATACGTTTTTCAATTAATTTAATTGAAAAACGTATTCTCAAAATACGTTTTTCATGTAAAAAAAGTGATGGACACTGTCCGCCGTGGACAGGTGAGCGGGACTGACTTTCTCTTCTTATTTTACTCAGTTCACTTCTATTGTGACGCATTTGTGGTGGGTTACACCTTAAAAACGCACACATGATTTGCTCTAAATTTCTAATCCAGTAATCATTTTCTTTCCCCAAACAACAGGATTTGTAGCTCAAAATAATTCACAATTTTTGCGGCCAAATAGCCCATTACGGCCCAAACATGAAACTAAAGACTAAGCATAGTCTTGATTTAAAAGAGAAAGAGCAAACCCCTAGCTTAGGCAAAATCTAAGAACTAGAAAGTTGGACATCTTACTCTAAATGCGACAACTAAACGTCTACAAAATTAACTTACCATTATACCCTCATGGGACCTAGTAAGTTAACAAAACATACGAGAAGGATATAAAATATAAAACCAACAAAGCAGGAAATCAAAATTATATACAAGCAAACCAACCAAAGATAACTAGACAAAGAGAACTAAACCCTTATAAATATACTGAGTGGAGCTGCCAATTCTTCAGAGTCAGCCTCACTGTGTCTCTTTTTGTCCTATAGGTGTGCTGCAATACCCAAAGGTTCTGAGTCTTCTATATCCATCATAATAAGTAGCTTGAGAAGTGGATTCTGTCATCAACTGCAGGTTTGATAGGAATTGTGCATATTGAGCTCCACCAAGTTTCGAAGGTAAGTGAGTATGCCTTGAGCTCATCCCAAGAGACTGATGAGAACTTCCAAATCAATCTGGCTCTTGAACACTGAAATAACAAATGCTCTTGGGATTCCTCCTCTTCCCCATAGAACTTCCATCTCCGATCCAATTTCAAACCATTTATCTTAAGATTCATTGAGACATGAAGAATGTTATTCATTGTTTTCCATAGAAAATGTTTTATTCACTAAGACATGAAGAATGTTATTCATTCTTTTCCATATAAAATGTTTTAGTTTTTGGATGTTTAAATTCTAAGTTCTTCTTCTGACTATCTTCAACTCAACCTGGTGAGAGATGGTTCCTGCAATGTCTATTTTTCTACAGTTATGCTCAATCAGAGTAGAATAAGTTGAGGCTAGAGAGTGGTTACCTTAATTATTCCAAGCCCAACTCAACATGTCTTGTCTGTGTGGATCCAATCCTGAGATGGCCATTATTGCAGATGTTTCCTCAGTAGTGAAGTATTCTTCAGTGTTCTGCTCCATCTTCAACCTGAAGAGTCCATGAGGTCCTTAACCCATATGAGATTATTATTTCTTGGATAGCCGCCCACTGGTTTGAAATCTGTCAGGTTTGGAATGTAAGAAATTTAACGGGTATATTCATAACTATTAGGCGGAATTGATTAAACCCTAGACATGTAATTCTATTAGTTAATAGAATATAGATCTTTGCATTAATCAAATTGTACATAAAATTTACAAGCATCCAACTATAGTCCTTCATTGTTTTCTTGATCTACGGTTGATCTATGATTCATTTCCGTGATCCTCTTTCCTGTAATCTCCAATTGTGCGCTTCTCTCTCTCGCGTCTCTCGTCTTTTCATAAAGCCCCTTATGTTGAGAACTCTATTTTCGTATGAGATGGGAGAGAGGGGCATGTAGTATATATATATATATATATATATATATATATATATATATATATATAGGAGGAGACCTACAATCCTAATCCTACTAACATTCCTCATGTTCTAACCTAACTTACTGTCCAAGTCAAACATCACAAATTGGACTCTTTAATATTAGAACATTAATAATCTATTAAATACATACTCACCTTAATTAAGTTTGACTATTAATTCATTTAGGTCCAATTAATTATATGGTCTACAATAATAGAATAATATAAAATATTATTACATTCTCCCACTTGGACCATATAGTGTCGAAACCCAAAGAATTACTTTAAGCGCACACTTTTCATCAAACTTATTATTGAATACATATATCTATAAGTTTAAAATCAAAATAGAAATTAACCGAGTCATGGTGGTCACAAGTCTTCGAGCGACATGATCCCTTCCATGTACCACCAATCATTTCTAAGTCAACTTTACTTTAATATGGAACAAACTTTTCGTACCATAACCATAAGCCATCAAACATTTATGTATATATTATAAAATCAAATATCCATATGATGGTATTATGTGTAAAGAATCAAACATCTTTAATTGAATTCAATAAGTGTCAAAATCAATAATTGAGCAATTTTATTCAGTATCGGTCAGTCCAACAAGGCTCCATTCGTGGAGGTAAAAACCTGTTTTTTCAATTTACAAATCCTTTTTTTTTTCACAGCATCTTCCACATAAGAAAAAGTAGCATTCTAAGAAATTTTAATACCTTTGGGCAGTCCAAGGTATTTTAAGGATGTTTGTGGCAAGCAAGATATGACAGATTTGGGTTTGCAGAGTTTGGGGGGTATTTTTCTAAAGAAAATGGACGATTGGATAGATTAACATTTTAACCTGAGATGGATTGGTAATTTTGGAGGATGTGATGAAGGGTATAAACCCTGTTGAGGATCTGCTTTAAGAAATAGTAAAGTGTCATCAACAAAAGAGAGGTGTGTGAGAGTGGGGCAGTTTTTACTAAGTTTAATCCTTTTTAAGTTCCCTACAAACAACTCAGAATTAATCATATGGGTTAAAATTTCAGAGATCAATATAAATAAGTAGGGTGACAAAGGGTCACCCTGCCCAATGACCCTTTATGGGTGAATATAACCAAGGGCATTACTATTTACGCCCCCTATTACTAGTTACCGTCCCTCTTGGACGATTTTGCCCTTCTCATTTTCTCAAAAATCTCAGAAGAAACTGTACCAGGCAATTTTCGGTGAAGTGTCATCTTCCGAAGAGGTATTTTTTTTGTTGTTCGGCCGCGCGATCGTGTACGCGACCGGTCACTCTGGCCGCCAAAATCGGATGGCCCAAATGGTGACCGGCCGATCGGTTCAGACGCACCATTAGACGTACGCGATGGTCGGCGTACGTACCGGTCCGCGTACGAACCAACCGGCCGGTCCAACCGGTTGGACTGGACAGACATTATTTTTTTATTTTAGAATAATATTATTAGAATTTATTATGTTATAGATTTGAAATAATTATCTCATAAATTGGACGTTAGATATTATCATGTTAGGAGTTAGAAATTATTATGTTATACATTTGATATGGGATATTATATAGTGGACCAGTTTATTAGGTTAGCCGAATAAAATAGATCGGCGGCCTGGTCGAACCGTACCGGGCATCCACAATGAAGGAAAGAGGAAAGACGAAGAAGAGTAGGTTCAGAAGTGTTAGACGGACATCGGCTGCTCGAGGAGTTCGTCGAGGAAAATTGGTCTAGCAAGCATGGTCGTGGACTCGAGCACCTTATACCTCGAGGACAGCCCAGCATCCACTACAGATTTGGTCGAACATCAGAATACACAAGAGAATCTCCAGCACGTGGAGGGAGGACACGCGGCGCTTTACGAGTGGTCCACGGCGATAAAGAACTCTGACATTATCTGACATATTCGACGCATTTCTGACACCAAAAGTAGTGGAGGCGCGCGGTTCTACGGACGAGCAAAAGGGCTGCCAGCCAGACTCGCCCAGGTCGCGCGTGTAGAACAGGTAACTCGCCCCTATAAACAGGGACGAGAACTCCCATTTTAGACACAATCTCTCATACTCTCATACACCCATACATATATTTTCATCTTTCTCAATATTTGACTTGAGCATTTGAGGCTCTTCACCGGAAAACAACCCCGGTGTAAGAGTTGCGTGCAGGTTCCGTGTTCTACCAGTGACTAGAGCGAGCTCGAGACGGTTTCCAGCCAGTCGGAGTGCAAGACTTGTATTAACATTAGACTTGATTGTGTTATAAATTGGACGTTAGATATTATCGTGTTAGGAGTTAGAATTTAATATGTTATACATTAAATTTGATTATCTCATAATTTTGACGGTAGATATTATCGTGTTAGAAGTTAGAAACTATTATGTTACATGTTAAAATTAATTATCTTATAGATTAGAATTAATATAACTTATAAATTAGAAAAAAGATTTTATAATGTTAGAATTTAGAAATTATTATGTTATAGATTATAATTTAACATGCTTTAAAATTATAAATATTGTACTATATTGCAGGTGTCATTGGAAGATTTTGGAGGAGATGGTATTGATTACAATATTAGTTTCGACACAAATGCAATATTTTATAGTGATGCGGAGGCTATTGAGTCTCCAAAAAAACGACACTTCTGCATGGTTTCAAATTGATTATTTCAAAACACACAAAACAAAAAAGGAAGGGTGGAGGTTTTGAAGTGCAAACGAGGTGAATGTTACAGAGGCAAACTTGGAGATTTAGATAAAGCAGCTTCTAGAAGTACAAAAACAAAAATGTGCAACTGCGATTTTGAGATAAAAGTAAAAAAGCTGGCAGGATCGACATACTGGATGATCCATACAAGTACAGATAAAAAAAGGGCTTGCATAATCATTCATTTGTTGTGTATCCTGAGGGTCATCGACAGGTAAGTGGCCACAGTCATTCATCTTAAAAGATTATTCGTGATATGAGTGATGCTCAGGCGAAACCGGCACAAATTTTGGACGCGGCCCTAGAGAAAAAATCCGGGAGACAACGCTAATCGGCGACATGTATATAACTTTAGAGAAAAGTTGTGGAGAGAAAGTTTCGAGGGTAGAGACGTTACTACCCACCTTCTACATTTGGCTACGAGTAGCAACTATATAGTTTATACAGATGTCGATCTGCACACAAATGCGTTGACACATATAATCGTGGCACATCCTGCATCAGTCAGTCTATTCTGGACATATTAGTGGTATGTTAGCATAGATGCCACGTACAAAACCAATAGGTATGTTACTTTATAAATACATTATTAATTTAAATTTAATTATTATGTTCGATTAAGTTTTATGTGATTATATTTTTTGTCTTGTTGATCTCATTTGCACAGGTACAAGATGTCGTTGGTCGAGATGATTGGGATGACGCTGTGCAACAACAACTTCCTAATTGCGTATGCACTCATCAAGGACGAGAAAGAGCTCAGTTATGACTTGGTTCTACATAAGTTGAGACTCTAATAGGCTCTGAGGTACTAGCCTTTAGAGAGCTTACTCTGCGATGGTGTAACGACGGTTTGCTCCCGTCTTTGTTGTACCAACGGTTTGCTGCTGTCTTTGTTGTATTGACTGTTTAGATAAGGGTTGTGTTATGGGGTAGACTAGGCAATTTATGTTCATGTTGTGATTATGGTTTTAAGTATTTATATTGATTATATTGCATGGTATTCCTACGGTGAGCAAGTGTTCGCTCACCCCCACTATTATCTTTCTTTTCAGGTTGAGCTGGTGGTTGTGGCGAAAGGCGAGCGAGGCGGGTCATATATTTGCTATTGAACTGTTTTACCTGCTTCTGCTTACTTATTATTAGCCATCATTGTCAAACATGTTTTATTATAGTTTTGAAACTGAACCATGTTTTTGGACTATTATCACATGCTTTGAAGTTTGAACTTGGATGATAAATTTGGGATTTGACTATGATTTGGTTATATCATGATGGAATTATGAATTGGATTATTTCATTTGATTGATTAATTGTTGAGGCATGTTGAATTTGGCATGAGATAAATGTTCGGGATGGTTGGAAAAATAATTCGGTATTTTTCTATTAAAAATAACGGGGCATTACATTGTGGTATCATAGCAAGTCTACATTTCTGTAGACTGCTTCTGAATTTGTTTAAGTATTTTTTATTATGACCTCTCAATCCATCCAGCCACGCTAGCTCAAGCTATGAGTGTTGTTTAAATTGCATAATTGTTTATTTGGGGCTTAGGAATTTATCCTCCTTCTTTTAATTAATTTAAAATTTAGTGGTTGAGTTTTGTGCTAAGTTTAGACTTGTCTTATAGATGTGGGTCTGCGTAGAGATCTGTAGGCTCAGCAGGCTCCACCCGCTCAGGGTGAAGATCATGGATGGACCATTGAGCAGTTCTGGAACATGCAGCCCCTAACTTTTATTAGAGTTGAGGGGCCGACAGCTTTGACGAAGTGGCTTCGTAAGGTGGAAAGGATCTTCAATGTTCTTTGATGCTCAGACGCCAAGCGCATCGAGTGTGTTGAGTTCCAAATGGAGGGTGATGTCTCCGACTAGTGGACTAACTATTGGGTTCTAAGGCTGCAGGCTGAGCGGACTGCCCTCACTTGGGTGAGGATGAAGGAGATTATTTCTAACAAGTACTTTCCCAAGAGCTATCGTGACCATAAATAACGAGAGTTCTTGGATCTTCAACAGAACGCCACTTTGGTTGATGATTATGCTAGGGCCTTTACCCGGTTGAGTGCATTTGCCCAGCACATGGTTGACACTGGGGAGAGGAAGGCTCGCAAGTTCAAAGAAGGGCTTTGCCAGGACATCTGAGTCTTGGTGGCGAGTCACAGAGACCTTCTTTTTGAAGACACCATTATCCGAGCCCAGAAGATTGAGAGCTGCATGACCCCGGTTGCCTTCCTCTATTCCTATTATCATGCCCAACCTACTCAATCAGCCATCATTACTCAGCCAGTTGTCACTGCACAGCCACCATCCGACTCGAGCAAAGGGAAGAATGACCATCACTCAGGCCAGAAGAGGACTAAGTGCCTAGATAACAACAAGAAGCCTATGAGAGCTCAGCCACTTCAGCAGGTTCTGGAAGGACAGCCGCAGTGTGGGTCATGCAGTAAGATCCATGTAGCAGAAGAGTGTGTCGTATCTCAGAAGACGTGCTATAACTGCCAGCGACTCGGACACTTTGCTCATAGGTGCCCCGACTCGAAGAGGCAGAACCCAGAACCGCATCAGCAGCAGCTTCAGTACCCGCAACACCCGCAGCAGAACCAGCAGCGACCCGCAGCCCAGGCTCGAGTTTATGCTCTCACCAACAACGAGGCCGCAAACAACACAAGTACCATGTCTGGCATGCTTTTCATTTTCAACGTGTCTGTATTTGCCCTATGTGATACTGGTGACACGTATTCTTTCACTTCATCGCGTTGTTTGGAGGCCTTAGGAATTAGGAGTGTAAGTAAGGTCGACGCTCTCGAGGTTAGCCTAGCCTCGGAAAAGACGATCGCTACTGATACAAGAGTGCTAGGACTGCGAGTTAATATCGATTGGAGAAACTTGAAGGCCAACACCTACATCATCCAGATGCAGGACTTTGATGTGATAATCGACATGGATTGGCTCACCTAGTAACGCGCCGACATCAGATGCCTAGAGCAAGAGGTGACGTTACTTCCCGAAGAGCGGTCAGCCGATCACCTTTTTCAGAGAAAGATGAGACCCGTGCCCAGAGTCATTTGTTCATTGAAGGCGATGTGGAGCTTAGCAAAGGGTAGTTGTCAAGGCTATTTGGTGAGTATGGTTAGCGAGGTGAAGAAGGAGTTGTCGCCGGAGAGCGTGTCCATCATATGCGAGTACATGAATGTATTTTCGGACGAGTTGCCTAGAGGACCGCTCGATAGACAGGTTGAGTTCACGATCAACTTGGTTCCCAAAGACAGTCCAGTTTCGAAGGCACCGTACAGAATGGCCCCGAAGGAGCTGCAAGAGCTCAAGTCGCAAATCCAAGAACTTATGAACCTTGGCTTTCATCTGGCCGAGTGCTTCGCCCTGGGGAGCACGCCCTTGCTATTTGTTAAGAAGAAGGATGGGTCGATGCAAATGTGAATTGACTATCGAGACTTGAACAATCTAACCGTGAAAAATAAATACCCACTATCCCAGATTGAGGATTTGTTCAACTAGTTGAGGGGTGCCAGCGTGTTCTCTAAGATCGATCTGAGATCTGGTGTAACGCTATAATGCCCCGTTTGTTTATGAATTATTTGTGATTATTTATTATTTATTATTACATTATTAATATTATTATTATTTTTGGATACTATTAAATGTCTAATTGTCTTAATTGTTTATTGTTATGTATAAATAAATATTGTGTGATATCTAGCCAATTTGTTTAATTAATTCTAGCATTGGTGATTTATCAAATTTAAGCCCAAATGGAGAATTATTGGCCCAATTTGGATGTATAATTATGCCTTTTGATTCTTTTAAAATCCTTGGCCCACCATTAGAATTTTTCACGTTAAAACAGTTTGAACCGTTCTTCACCTTCTTCCCCAAAATATCTCGCAACACACGCATGTCTCTCTCTCAATCTCGCATCGTCTTCTTAAGACTCGGTCGAGGGTACCTTCAAACATTCAAGTCTTTTCTTCTATCTCCCCCCCTCTTGCGTTTCAGTTAAAAAAAATCGTCGCCTATAAATCTATCGCACCACGTTCCGGCGACCCCATCTTCGAGCAGTTGCGACTGTGAGTTCTCCTCATCAGCAGCAGGTCCGTAACAACCAACTCAGGATCCTTTCCCGCTCGCTGGAAACGTGTCCGCCATAGTCGTGGAGCTCGAGCCACCGTAGACTGTCGAGGCGAGAATCCACAGAAACACCATCATCTCCATCGAAGTCGAGCAGCTTTCCGTTCACTGAGAGGCCAACAGCGACAGTTTATTCCAATGTGCTTCATTGTCAACTTCGAGCAGCCATTTCCCCGACGGGTTTGTTAGCGATCAGCAGGTGTTTTGTCTTCTTATGTGAGGGGAAGTTGGTGCAGTAACCTCGGATCACCCAAGCAGAACCCCGTCGATTTCTTTTTCCAACGAGCAGCCCCATGTTTACGTGTGTATAGCGGCGAGCCACGCGTGAGTGTGACAGCTCCTTCTCGGCCCTCGTTCGATTCTTTCGCATAATATTTCTCAAGAACCCTATCAAACCGATAATACCCTCTATCTTTGATGTGAAAATATGATATGTGTTAGATTATGTTAATATCAGAATCGTTGATACTTTGAGATATTTACGTACTAGGCTCGTTATCTTATGAATTTATATGAATCATGTTGAAGCTCTACGTGTTTAATGTTAAGTGTAATCGAGCATGATGAATGTGGTTCGTTCCCTTGATATATGTGATGAATGTGGTGCTCTTATGATCTAATGATGATACTTAAGGCATTGGGAATTATTATTGATAGTTCATTGTGAACTCTCATGATTTATTGTGTATTTGCTGCTCTGTTGCACCTCTATTTTGGCCCTTGAAAGCCCGATATTTGAAGTTGAGTTCTTCATATGTAATGTATTACTTTCGGTTATTTTTCTCTGGGCTTTGGTATTTCATAAATCCGATTATATCGAATGAGATATGATTTTTAGAAAATTGTTGCGCGAGCAGTTTTCTGGAAAACTCGACAGCATGTTTGTACTAAATGTTTGGCCTGTTTATTGTGTCTTATTATGCTCAAATGAGTCTGTGATCTTTATGAAAGTTATAGGTCTGTTTTTTAGGTTTCTGATGAGGTAAAGTTCGTGCTGATATGATGTCTGTAGCTCGAGTTATTTAAAATTGATTTAAATATATGAATGAGGCAGTTTCGTACTTTTGGCAGGAAAAAGATTCTGAGTGTTAATTGCTTTTACCCCTTCATAATGATCTTATCTACTTCTGTTGCCTAAATGAAAGTTATAGGGCTGCCTTTTAGCTTTCTAAAGATGCAAGAATCATGTCAATATGTTACGTGTAATATGATATATGTCTATTTGACTGAATCTCTGCACAAGTATGTTCCTGTTACCCGCACTGCAACTAGGTTCATCATGTTAGTCATTATAGGACCTGCTAAATGCCATTATTTGCTTTTGAGGTCTGCATGAAAGTTGTAGCTTTATCTCTTAGCTGTCTTTTGATTTTTGAATCATGTCATTTGGAGGTCTGTAGCATGATATAGATGATAAATACTAAGGTGTCGTGTATATCATAAGTTAGTCTCTGGCAGATTTTATGAATCAAATGATTTGTGTCTAAACTCATTGATAATGTCATTATTTGCAATGTGATTCTCAGCAAAGTTGTAAATATTTGTGTTATCTACCATGTGGTTTTTAAATCTCATTAAAATCATGTCTATAGCTCTAGTTATCTCGCAATTACTGAAGTCCAGTCAGATTGCATGTTCTCAATTTTTTACTGCCACTCTGTCATGAATGTTTGCTGAATTATCTCCTAGTAATGACCTTTTTTTTGTTATCCTTATAGAATTGTAGAGGAATGTCTTAGGGTTTAAATGCAACTGGTATCAAGATTATATGATATATATACTGCAAGTTGTGTTGATTTCAAAATCGTTGAGCGGGTTAAGTTTTGAAAACTCATGTTGAATGTTCGAAAATAGTGTTTAATCTTAAAGTCCATGCTTATGTGACTTATATGAGATAAGTTGAACTAAGTGCTGATGGAATGAGCCTTAGATGCCTTAAGCTTTGTAATCAGTGCGTTGGATAGTCATTTATATGACTATTTTAATATATGTAGGTGCTTGACGAGCCGAGCTCGCTGCCTACACGTGTTTTTGTGTTATCTCTTGCTTTCAACCAGGTGGGTACATTTACGTTGTATCTATAATTATCGCACTCGTTATTTTGTATAAATGTTCGTTTCGATAGTTGTTGTATGCGTGAGAACCCTAGTCTAGGTGTCTTATTGATAGTGCCTTTGATGAATGCATAAGCAGTGAGAGGTCCTCTGCCTGTTTGCCTAGTCGGGAGGGGAAAAAACAGTTCCACTCTCTCCTGTAAAGGATCCATTTACCCATGTCAAGCTGGGAGGGAATGTTTTCGGTTACTCCCCTTCCGATTAGCTGATCGGAAGGTTGTTGTATGTACGTAGAAGGTTGGCAATAAGGTCGTGTAGGGTGTTGGACTTGGATTCTATGCATACTTATTTTATGGTCTTGAATATTTATGTGGGATATACTGTGCGGATGGTGAGCATAGTGGCTTTGCTCACCCCCATTCTTTTTCTTCTTGACTCCTCTTCCTTCTTTAGGTTGAGCGTGGCAGGCGGCGGTGACGAAGGACGAGCGAGTGGTGGTTTTGTGTCGCTTGTTTTTAACTTGTGCTTCCGCTTGATTATTATGTTTGATTATTATTATGCTTCCGCTTTGATGTTATCATGATTAATTAAATGTCGTTGAAGTTCGATACTTGTTGGTTTGGTTGGATTTCGAACTAGGTTGATGTGAATACTGGTTTTAACATTTATGGCATTAGAACTACGATTTGATCATGTTATGTTATTTCGAATGATGGTTTGATAATGTTTGATCATGTTCGTATATTTGATTGTATGTGTGATTTGATTTGGTAGTCAAGTGGCACCTGTTGAACTTTAAGGTTTTAAATTGAGTTTTTGCGAAAAATTAACTTTGATATTTATAAATAAATTCGGTAAATCCTTTAAAATAAAACAGAGTGCTACACTATAGTATCAGAGCAGGTCTATGTTTTTATAGATTTTTTTCTGAATTGTTTGTGTAGTTGTTGTGTAATGACCATTGACCACTCGTCTTCGTCGCGCAGCGCCAGCATCGAGGTATGTGTTTGATATCTCGTTGTGATAGTTTATTGATGTATATGGGGTTTAGGATCTTATCCCTCCTTTTCATTTAATTGGATGAACTCTAGTCGCATTTGAGATTAGTTATGACCCTAGAAATTTTCTCTCTATAAGTTTCGAGTTAGCACCTTGTGCGAGCTATCTCGTCAATAGATGAGATTTGCGTTTATGCACCATAGGTTTCCTGTAACGCCCCGTTTGAATTAGAAATATTTGAGATTAAATATTGGTTTATTATTGCCATTATTATTGCATATTTATATTATTATTATTATCATTATTATTACTATTAGTGAATATTTATTTGTGATTAAATGTCTAATTGTTTTAAATGCCTATTATTATTATATATATATATTGCGTGTATTATAAATATAGATAATCCGGATTAATTTATTGTTTGTCGTCAATTATATTGATCGGGAGTTCTTGTTATTGCGTTTATTTCCGGCCCAATCGAGATTATTTTCCAGCTTCATTGGTGTTTAACAATTTTTGACCATTTACATATATTTATACCTTAGCCCAATTAGGAGATGATATATTTTGGCCCAAATTGTTCTAATTATATTTGGCCCAATGCTCTTATAAATTATCTACGCCTGGCCCAGTTCAATGTTAGGCTCGATTTGTGTAATTATATTTTTTGGGAATTTTCTGGTATTTTATCTGTAAATTTCTGTAATTAATTGGAAGAGAATGGGGAGGAAGATGACTTAGAGAGAGAAAGAGAGGAATAGGAAGAGAGAGAGTGACATGTGAATGATGCTAATTTGTTACTTGATCTCTGACAATCTCCTGATTACATACTCCTAAGTGGGTCCCAAAATAACAAACTATTTCTAGAAACTTAATAACAACAATTGGGCTATTGCAAGTGAAAAGCTCAGCATAAAACTCTTAGCAATCAAGCCCACACTTAACATAAAAAGTGGGCCATAAAAATAAAATAAAACAAATGCTATCAGATTGTCTTAAAATCCGGCCCAATGCTTTGAGATGCTGCTACTTGTTCCTCTTCTCCAATTGTCACTTTCTGCTCAAATTCACTGTAAACAAACATCGCAGCAACATCATATTCCATAGCTTCGAACCCTAATTTACCTTCACCAACCAAATCGTCGGCCGAAACATTCAAAGACTCCACCTTTTCCACCCAAGGCTCCTTATTTTCGATAATGATTTGTCTTTTATCCTCCAAGTTAGCCAAATTTTGCGCAGATGATTTCGGGTTCATGACATTACCTCCGCCATTTTGAGATCCTTGACTGCAAGGATCAAGGTTTGGAAATCGGTGATTGATGAAAGATGCATCCTCCCACGAGATCTGTGTCGGTGGTGTGCTATCCCACAAAATCAGAACTTGAGGTATCTGTTTTCCATTTCGCAGAACCATTTGTTTTTCGGTAATTGCCAATGGATCTGCTTTGATTTGGCCTCCATCATTTGTCTCAGGTAGTAGCGGTTTGGGTTGAGAACCAGGCTTCAACTTTCTTTTGAGTAAGGAGCAGTGAAAGATTGGATGAACTTGCGAGCCTTCTGGGAGAGCTAAACGGTAATGTAACACCCCGCTTTTCGTACATTGAATTTCCAGAATAAATTTTTTTTTTTTATAAGACATTTGAAAACTTTACTTGAACTCAGGGTGTTACTCACTTTGAAAAACATTGCATACATGAACCTTTTCATGAACATAAACATTCCATACATGAACATAGAACGTTTCATGGCGTTGCCTTGAGAACTTACACTTTAGCTTGACTTGCATGAACCATGACTTATTTCATAAAATAAACTTTGCATAGCGGAAACTTTTAAAACATAAATATCATAAACATTAAAACATGTGACCACCCTCGCCATCGCTCCTTTGCCAGCTCGCCAAAAACCTAGGTGTGGAAAACAAATGGGGTGAGCATTTCCACTTACTCCGTGAGAGATCCCTCTACGTTATCATCTTAATCAACTATAAAGCATGAATTCATTTTTGTATACTCCACATAGTCATGAGCTCCCGACGATTGGTGACCCACAAGTCGAAAGACTTTCTTGCTTTTACAACACTATTAGACAACTAAACACTAGAGTCTTTGCATGTAGGTGATTACATTCTTGTCACACTCCCACCACTCATCAAACTTCTTATACCACTTTATGGTGGTGGAAGAACAATGCCTCTCGCAGATGGCACGACCAAATAGGCTTAATGAAAGTACCTTTCAATAGGTTGAAGGAAGATAGCCTTTCACTAGGCTCCGTACAGTCTTATCGATGGGGACAACCGTTCGAAGAGTGCACCAACGAAGGTTACATATAATCACTTACACCCTCTAACCCTAGCACTTAGCTACCCTCTAGAGTTATAGTCCGTGAACCTTGGTACTGCAACAAACGACTTGCTCGAATGTTGGAACATTGTATAAACGTGGGTAGTATGCAAGCTACTTAACTTCATTCATAGGATAGATAATTAAAGAGGATTAATAAAGTAGAACTTCCCCCACCTTTTCAGTAGAATGCTCGGCTTAGACTTGAACTTGAAAGAAATCTCGAGGGCTCGACCTCTTGTAAAACTACATTCATTGGGGTCATGTCTTAGTGTCTTAACATGAACTTATTCTTATACTTATACTTATACTTATAACAATACATAAGCTTTAGAAAAACTTTGCTCGCTTGGCTTCGCCTTGCTTGCACTCTTTTAAAAACATTCTTACTATAAAATATTTGGACAATCGAACTCTTAGCTTGCTTGCTTACGGATATTATTCTAATCATCTATGGTTCATCATGATCTCACTCAATGCTTTACAGCTCATACATGTCACATAAGCATGCTTTATAAACATAAGACTCACTTAAACAATTACTCTTAGTCCTTTGACAAAACTTAACACGTGCTGCATTTTTAAAACGAGCATATCTTTCAACATACAAGTCGCATTAACATGATTCAAGTCTCTTATTTCTCCTAAGACATAGTACTACAACTTTTATTTAGCACTTAAAAGCAAATAAGGTCATATACATGGTCCAAAACTAGTAAATATTCAAAGCTAAAATGCTGTCCAGAAATTTAAAATAAATTCATGCGCGGTTTTACGAAAACAGGTATCATTCACTACTCGGACAATATTTTTGCTTGATTCTAGAACCACATGAAAGATAACACATAGAACTACAATTTCAGTGAAGCCTTCAGGTTCATTTGAGCACGTTATCATATCATAAACACACAAAACATCCATACCTAACTGCAGCCGGATTTAAAAAAAACTGCTCGCGCAACAATTTGGTAAAATCATAACTTATTCGTTTTAAGTCGAAATTGCACAAATCCAAAGCTCATGTAAACAAAACTGAACGAAATACATATCATATGAAGAATTCGAAAACCGAAAACACAGTCTCAGGGGCCTAAACTGCTCCCGAACAGACAACACGAAAACAACAATTACACATGAAATCATACCAATTTTATCCGAACTTCATATCATCTCGAAAGCAACCTAAAGCATGGGTTCTAGGCACGTTCATCACATAATAAAACATGATCAACAATACATCAATTGACAACAACTAACCCTATTCTCATATCATTCAATCAATTCTTTCGGAAGCCCGGCAAGGCTCCGACCAATTCCAATTCATTATATAACTCAAAATTATTTACTCGGACCTTAAGCAAGCATACGAGGTTCAATTATCAAATCTTAACACATTAATAATTCTTACGTAACTTATTTGAATTCAAAAATAACAGTCCAAGAGGGTAAGCAATAGGGTTTTACCGCTCGAGAAAAGGCTAACGGTTCGAAAGAGGGCTTGGTTGAACTTGGCCATGTACGTGGAGGGGCTGTTCGTGGCTGAGGAACGGTGGTCTATCGACGGAGAAGGCTGCGACTGGAGGAGACGGCGGTGAAGCTCTTCACAGCGGGGCTGCGCTCGATGGAGTCTTCGGCTGTTCACGGTGGCTGTGGGCTCGCTGCGGTGGCCGTGGATCGTCGAGTCGCGAACAAGGGGCCGATGGTGGTGCTTCTCGATGTTGCTCGACGATGGCGACCTACTGCTTGCCCGACGAAGATGGTGGCTTCTCACGGGGGTCGAAGGCACGACTGGTGTCTGCTGCTCGATGATGGCGGCTGTTCGTGTGAAGGTGACGATGCTTGATGAAGGTTCGTGGTGGTCGTTGGCTATGGTGGCGCTGGACTGCTGCGCGGAGGATCGCCGGTGGAAGGCCTTCGCGGAGGAGGGCTGTGGCGGACTGTGGCTGCGACTGGACGATGGTGAAGGCTGTTTCTTCGATGATGAAGGTGGTCGGAGGATGAAGGTTCGATGGTGGCGGACTGCTCAATGAAGATGATGGCGATGAACAAGGTGAGGGACGATGATTGCTTCGGGGAAAAAAAAAAGAAAAAGAGAGAGAGGGCCGAGAGAAAGAGAGAGAGACGTGAGGGAATGAGAGGTAATTGTAACATGTGGGATTTTGATATCGTATATAACAAGAGTTCTTGCACAATAGAACTAGGTAATTGATATAGGCTAGGACTCTTATTGCTTGGATGAGGAATAAAACATCGTGAAGTCTTGAGCTTTCATCTGGCTTAGGAAAATCGGACTGTTATTTTGAGCTCAGTTTATCATCTTAATAATTATCATCTTCATTATTTAAAATTATATTAAATAAATTAAGCCATTTCATAAATAATAATTATATCATTATTATTGCATTTATACTTAGGAAAATTTAATAGATGAGGACATCTAAATAATTCCCTTTTTAATCATTAACTTGATAATTAAAAGAGTGTGGACACTCACTTAATCATCACATAAAATCGAGCTTACAATAAAAATAAAAATAACATTATAAATCATTGAATTTAACATAAATAATATCCATGAAAATAATACTTAAGCATAATATGAATGACATGAGTTTGGGGTGAAATTTTCAGTCAGTAATTTTTAGAAAAACCTGAACCGATTGACGATCAAGAATAAGTATCCGCTTTCCAGGATCGACGACTTATTTGATCAGCTGAGAGGGAGAATCCGGCAGAGCAGGTCGAGTTGATCCGACAGAGACTCAAGACAGCTCAGAGTCGACAGAAATCTTCAGCCGATCATCATTGACGAGACATTCAGTTCGAAGTTGGCGAGCCAGCTTTTCTTAGAGTTCGTCCTATTCGCGGAGTCATTCGATTCGGGAAGAGAGGGAAGCTGCACCCTCAATTCATTGGCCCGTTCGAAGTTCTCGAGCGAGTAGGAGAAGTTGCGTATCGATTAGCCCTTCTCACAATTTACCCTTCTTAAAAATTTTCCGTCCCCGGAAAAAGTTCTTATTTCTAGAGTTCATCAACATATAAAAAGCTTAGCCTTCTAACTACTTCCAACACTTCCATTCGAGTCAAGCTCCTCCTCAGCTGGCTCAACTTCAGTTGGGTCTTCTTCAGTGGTCTCCAATCCGGTCTCCAGTGGGATTTCCTTTTCTTCCCACAAGTTGTCTACTTTCAGAACTAAGTCGTAAAAGCTGACCACATCCTCCTTCTTTCGATTTCCATCTCCCATACCTTCAATCAATAGCTCTATATAGAGTCTATTGACATCGGCCTTCCACTCCAGTGGCAACACGTTGAGTAGCTTCTTGCAGCCATCCCAATGGGACAGTGCATCTTTCTTGATCTTCCTATCCTTTTCCATTTTTCTTGCACCTTCCCATAACTCGAATATCTCTTGGACGTTCGCTCCAACGGTTTTCTGGGAGTCGTAGCCGTACTGTCGGAACTCACGGATCTTTCGGGACGTGCGACAACCTGGTCCTAGAACGGTTTGCGTGGCTCGGATGATCGCCATCTAATCAACAATAGAACATCACATGCATGCTTACGAAGAACATATAGACAATGATCATAATCCATAAAAATAAAAATTATTCGAAATTTCCAAAATCCAATCCAAAAATCAAACAATTCAAATAGCAGAAGACAATTATTTCGGCTTCGTCTTCATTTCTTCCTCATAATGAGCCAAGGTGTAGACCCTCGCTGGAGCTCTTTCTCCAAGCCTCCCTTGTCTTGCTGGAGGCAAGTTCTGCTGTGGTGGTGGTGGTGGTTGACCGATTCCCGGACAATTTACCCTCAAGTGTCCAGGCTTCTTGCAACGAAAACATATGTTCTGCCCCCAACAGACACTCTCCACGGTGCTTATTGCCACAGTTATGGCATTCCTGCCTATCCACGGCGGGCACTTACTGCAGTGGTCGGGGTTGGAGAGCTTGGCCACCTTCTTCCTTCTTCTTCGGGTGTTCGAATTTCCTCTTCTTGTTGCTACCCGAAGCTTGAGCCTCCATGGCCAACGTAGCTTCCTTTTCTAACTTGATACTTGCCTCAATTAGTAGCGCCCTACCCACAGTTTCTGCATAGGGAAGGTCTCCATGGCTCGCCACTAGGTGTCGGATGGTAGGTTTTAAACCCCTTCTAAACTTCTTCGCCCTCTTATCATCTGTATCCACTAAGTTCTCCACGAAATAGCTTAGCCTAGTGAATTCCCTCTCATACTCATCCACAGTTAGGCTCCCTTGAGTTAAGTTCCAGAACTCGCTCTCCAGTTGCTCGCGATAGTGTTGGGGATAGTATTTTTCCGCCATGATCTCCTTGAACCTCTCCCAGGTCAAATTCGTGCGCTCGTCTACTGGCTTCGTCCTCCAATAGGTGGTCCACCACCTCTTAGCATCCTCTTTCAGCTGGTATTGACCGCACGTTATCTTCTGCTCATTTGTGCAACCCAACACCTCAAAGATATCTTCCATTGTCATGAACCACTCATCTACATGTGTCGGTCCTTCTTTTCCAGTGAAGATTGGTGGATCAATCTTTCGGAAATGTCCCATCATCTTAGCCTGATCTATGCCGGTGGCTGGTGGCACCACATTTTGATTTCTTCTTGCCATTTCTGGAAGATACTAGAGTTAATCATTTACTTCTAAGCTCACTATGTTTGATCATCTCTAGAGTTCGAATCCATTCATGGGTAGAATCTTAAGCCCCAACTCATGTTATTCTATTATGCACGCAATAATAACTTAACTCAAATAACTTACCTCAGAGTTGGCATGGTGCGACGGTGGCGAGTGGCCATTTCTTTGAAAATATTTTGAAAATACTTTACGAGTCTACAGAACCACAAAACTTGGGCTCTGATACCAAACTGTAACACCCCGCTTTTCGTACATTGAATTTCTAGAATAAATTTTTCTTTTTATAAGACATTTGAAAACTTTACTTGAACTCAGGGTGTTACTCACTTTGAAAAACATTGCATACGTGAACCTTTTCATGAACATAAACATTCCATACATGAACATAGAACGTTTCATGGCGTTGTCTTGAGAACTTACACTTTAGCTTGACTTGCATGAACCATGACTTATTTCATAAAATAAGCTTTGCATAGCGGAAACTTTTAAAACATAAATATCATAAACATTAAAACATGTGACCACCCTCGCCATCGCTCCTTTGCCAGCTCGCCAAAAACCTGGGTGTGGAAAACAAATGGGGTGAGCATTTCCACTTACTTCGTGAGAGATCCCTCTACGTTATCATCCTAATCAACTATAAGCATGAAATCATTTTTGTATACTCCACATAGTCATGAGCTCCCGACGATTGGTGACCCACAAGTCGAAAGACTTTCTTGCTTCTACAACACTATTAGACAACTAAACACTAGAGCCTTTGCATGTAGATGATTACATTCTTGTCACACTCCCACCACTCATAAAACTTCTTATACCACTTTATGGTGGTGGAAGAACAATGCCTCTCGCAGATGGCACGGCCAAATAGGCTTGATGAAAGTACCTTTCAATAGGTTGAAGGAAGATAGCCTTTCACTAGGCTCCGTACAGTCTTATCGACGGGGACAACCGTTCGAAGAGTGCACCAACGAAGGTTACACATAATCACTTACACCTTCTAACCCTAGCACTTAGCTACCCTCTAGAGTTATAGTCCGTGAACCTTGGTACTGCAACAAACGACTTGCTCAAATGTTGGAACATTGTATAAACATGGGTACTATGCAAGCTACTTAACTTCATTCATAGCATATATAATTAAAGAGGATTAATAAAGTAGAACTTTCCCCACCTTTTCAGTAGAATGCTCGGCTTAGACTTGAACTTGAAAGACTCGACTCCTCGTAAAACTACATTCATTGGGGTCATGTCTTAGTGTCTTAACATGAAACTTATTCTTATACTTATACTTATAACAATACATAAGCTTTAGAAAAACTTTGCTCGCTTGGCTTCGCCTTGCTTGCATTCTTTTGAAAACATTCTTACTATAAAACATTTGGACAATCGAACTCTTAGCTTGCTTGCTTACGGATAATATTCTAATCATCTATGGTTCATCATGATCTCACCCAATGCTTTACAGCTCATAAATGTCACATAAGCATGCTTTATAAACATAAGACTCACTTAAACAATTACTCTTAGTCCTTTGACAAAACTTAACACGTGCTGCATTTTTAAAACGAGCATATCTTTCAACATACAAGTCGCATTAACATGATTCAAGTCTCATAGTGCTCCTAAGATATGGTACTAAAACTTTCATTTAGCACTCAAAAGCAAATAAGGTCATATACATGGTCCAAAACCAGTAAACATTCAAAGCTAAAATGCTGTCCAGAAATTTAAAATAAATTCATGCACGGTTTTACGAAAACAAGTATCATTCACTACTCGGACCATATTTTTGCTTGATTCCAGAACCACATGAAATATAACACATAGAAATACAATTTCAATGAAGACTTCAGGTTTATTTGAGCACACTATCATATCATAAACACACAAAACATCCAAACCTAACTGCAGCCGGATTTAAGGATAACTGCTCGCACAACAATTTGGTAAAAATCATAACTTATTCTTTTTAAGTCGCAATTGCACGATTCCAAAGCTCATGTAAACACAACTGAACGAACTACATATCATATGAAGAACTTAAAAACCGAAAACACAGTCTCAGGGGCCTAAACTGCTCCCGAACAGACAGCACGAAAACAACAATTACACATGAAATCATACCAATTTTATCCGAACTTCATATCATCTCGAAAGCAACCTAAAGCATGGGTTCTAGGCACGTTCATCACATAATAAAACATGATCAATAATACATCCATTGACAACAACTAACCCTATTCTCATATCATTCAATCAATTCTTTCAGAAGCCCGGCAAGGCTCCGACCAATTCCAATTCATCATATAACTCAAAATTATTTACTCGGACCTTAAGCAAACATACGAGGTTTAATTATCAAATCTTAACACATTAATAATTCTTACGTAACTTAATCGAATTCAAAAATAACAGTCCAATAGGGTAAGCAATAGGGTTTTACCGCTTGGGAAAAGGCTAACGGTTCGAAAGAGGGCTTGGTTGAACTTGGTCGTGTACGTGGAGGGGCTGTTCGTGGCTGAGGAACAGTGGTCTATGAACGGAGAAGGCTGCGATGGAGGAGACGGCGTTGAAGCTCTTCACAGCGGGGCTGCGCTCGATGGAGGCTTCGGCTGTTCACGGTGGTTGTGGGCTCGCTGCGGTGGTCGTGGATCGTCGGAGTCGCGAACAAGGGGCCGATGGTGGTGCTGCTCGATGTTGCTCGACGATGGCGACCTGCTGCTTGCCCGACGAAGATGGTGGCTTCTCACGGGGCTCGAAGGCACGACTGGTGGCTGCTGCTCGATGATGGCGGCTGTTCGTGTGAAGGTGACAATGCTTGATGAAGGTTCGCGGTGGCCGTTTGCTATGGTGGCGCTGGACTGCTGCGCGGAGGATCACCGATGGAAGGCCTTCGCGGAGGAGGGCTATGGCGGACTGTGGCTGCGACTGGATGGTGGTGAAGGCTGTTGCTTCGATGATGATGGTGGTCGGAGGATAAAGGTTCGATGGTGGCGGGCTGCTCGATGAAGATGATGGCGATGAACAAGGTGAGGGACGATGATTGCTTCTGGAAAAAAAAAAAGAAAAAGAGAGAGAGGGCCGAGAGAAAGAGAGAGAGACGTGAGAGAATGAGAGGTAATTGTAACATGTGGGATTTTGATACCGTATATAACAAGTGTTCTTGCACAATAGAACTAGGTAATTGATATAGGCTAGGACTCTTATTGCTTGGATGAGGAATAAAACATCGTGATGTCTTGAGCTTTCATCTGGCTTAGGAAAATTGGACTGTTATTTTGAGCTCAGTTTATCATCTTAATAATTATCATCTTCATTATTTAAAATTATATTAAATAAATTAAGCCATTTCATAAATAATAATTATATCATTATTATTGCATTTATACTTAGGAAAATTTAATAGATGAGGACATCTAAATAATTCCCTTTTTAATCATTAACTTGATAATTAAATGAGTGTGGACACTCACTTAATCATCATATAAAATCGAGCTTACAATAAAAATAAAAATAACATTATAAATCATTAAATTAAACATAAATAATATCCATGAAAATAATACTTAAGCATAAAATGAATGACATGAGTTTGGGGTGTTACAGGTAAGCTACTGTCCCAATTTTCTCAGTGATAGTATAAGGCCCATAAAATCGAGCAGATAACTTGATATTTTTCCTATGTGCCACTGAGTTTTGCCTGTATGGCTGTAGTTTGAGGAAAACTTGTTCACCCACTGCAAACAGCTTGTCTTCCCTTTTTTTATCTGCATAAAACTTCATCCTCGATTGGGCTTGAATTAAATTTTCTTTGAGTAGACTTGCTTGTGAGCTTCTTTCTTGCATAAACTCCTTCACCTCTATGTGATCATAGTCTAGGTAGGGCCCCATAGAGAATGTTTGAGGCTTGTATCCATAAAGGGCCTGAAATGGGGTCATCTTTAGACTGGTGTAGAAGTTGGTGTTGTACCAACTTTCAGCCAAGGATAGCCACTTGTACCAGTGTTTAGGGTTGTGGTGTGTCATCCCCCTCAAGTAATTCTCTAAACACTGGTTGAGTCTATCTGACTGACCATCACTTTGGGGGTGATAAGATGAGGACATGTTTAGCTGCACCCCCAACAATCTGAAAAGTTCTTTCCAGAAAAGGCTAGTAAACACCTTATCTCTATCTGAGACAATACTCACAGGCATACCATGTAATTTGTAAACTGAATCCAGGAATAGTTTAGCCACCATAGGAGCAGTATAGGGGTGGGACAAGGCCAAGAAGTGGGCATATTTGGTGTATCTATCAATGATCACCATTATAACATCCTTTCCCCCTGACTTGGGTAGCCCCTCTATAAAATCCATAGCTATGTGAGTCCAAGCCTGCTCTGGTATGGGTAGAGGCTGGAGTAAACCTTGATAGAGCCCAGGATGTGCCTTACTTTTGATGCAATCATCACAACTCTGTACCCAATTCACAACATCATTCTTTATACCTGGCCAATAGAATATGTTCTTGAGCCTCATGTAAGTGCCCAAAATTCCAGAATGCCCCCCCATATGATGAGTTATGCATGGTTGACAGAATATAATTTTGCAGCTTGGTACCCTTTTCCACAACAAGCCTCCCTTTGTGCCTAATGAGACCATCCTGTACAAAAAACTTAGGATGGGAAAGAGGGTTGATAATGTTAGCACTCAGAACCTTAGTAAGGTAAGGGTCTTCCTTATAACTCTCCTTTACTTCTTGAACCCAAGAGGGAATAAGAGTGGAAATAGCCATGCAGTTTGTGCCATCCACTTCCCTCCTGGAGAGTGCATCTGCTACTTTATTGTCAGTGCCCTTCTTGTACCTGATTTCATAGTCTAGGCCCAACAGTTTAGTAATCCATTTCTGCTGAATTGGGGTCATAACCTTCTGATCTAGGAGGTGTTTGAGAGCTTGCTGGTCAGTGTTAATGATAAATTTATTCCCTTGCAAGTAGTACCTCCACCTTTGCACAGCCATTAGTACAGCCAAGAACTCTCGTTCATAGATGGATAAGGCCTGATTTTTAGGACAAAGCATCTTGCTCATGAATGCAATTGGTTGCCCCTGTTGCATGAGTACAGCCCCTACCCCTTTGCCACTAGCATCAGTCTCCAATGTGAAAGGCTTGTTGTAGTCAGGTAAAGCTAAAACAGGAGCACTGGACATAGCCTCCTTCAGTGCCTTGAATGCTCTGTCAGCTTCTTGACCCCATTTAAACTGGTCCTTCTTTAGCAAATCATTAAAAGGTTTGCTAATAATCCCATAGCCCCTAATAAATTTCCTGTAATAGCCTGTGAGGCCCAAGAAGCCCCTGAGTTGCTTCAGTGTCTTTGGAGTAGGCCATTTCACCATGCATTCAATTTTTTGGGGGTCAGTAGCAACCCCTTGGTAGGTTATGATGTGCCCCAAATATTCTATCCTTTCCTGAGCAAACTGACACTTGCTCCTCTTAGCATAGAGCTGTTTCTCAAGCAGGATTGTCAACACTTGTCTTAAATATTGTAAGTGGTCAGACCAAGTCTTGCTGTAAACAAGTATGTAATCAAAGAAAACCAACACACTCTGTCTCAGCAAGTCTTTAAAAATCTTATTCATCATAGATTGGAATGTAGCAGGGGCATTACAAAGCCCAAAAGGCTTGACCAGGAACTCATAATGGCCATTGTGAGTTTTGAATGCTGTTAGGTATCTGTGTTCCTCATCCATTAAAATCTGAAAGTAACCAGACCTTAGGTCTATCTTAGAAAAGTACCTTGCCCCTTGCAATTTATCCAGCAGCTCATTAATAACTGGAATAGGATAGTCATGTTTGACTGTCAAGTTTTTCAGATACCTGTAGTCTACACAAAGCCTCCAGGTGGAATCCTTCTTCTTCACCAAAATTACTGGAGAGGCAAAGGGGCTCTTGCTATCTTTTATTATGCCAACTCCCAACATTTCATTGACAATTTTCTCTATCTCTTGCTTATGACTGTGTGATGATCTATAAGGGAACTGGTGCTTAGGAATGCTGTTGGGCTTGAGCAAAATTTGATGTTCAACACCCCTACTAGGAGGCAGCCCCTTGGGTTCTTGAAAAATAGCCTGAAATTCTTCCAGTAACATTTCCACCTCAGAATTACATGTCAGGGTGTCTGGTTTGTTAATTGTCACCCAATAGACCTCAGCTACATCCTTCCCCAGGTCTTCATGTATTAATTTGTATAGAGTAGGGCCAGAGATGTATTTGCAGGAGGATTCAGTTGTCAGTGCTTGAATTTTGACCCTTTTGCCTTTCACATTCACACCAACATGCATTTTCTCATAATCTAGCTCCACAGGGGTGCAACTCTTCAACCAGTCACCACCTAAGATCATATCACATCCTTCATTGTCCAGAACCCTCAAAGGATAAAAAAGTGTGACCCTGCATCTTCCATTTGAATCCATCAACTATATGTGAACTCAACATTCTCTGCCCATTAGCTACCCTCACAGCTATAGGTTTAACAGCTTTTAGAGGTAGTTGTAGCTTCTCTGCTGTGCTAGCTTGTATGAAACTTAGGGTACTGCCTGAATCAATTAAGATGTGTAATTTGTGTTCCCCAATACCACCACACACCTCCATGGTAGTAAGGCCTACTTCACCTGTTATGGAATTCAGAGACATTTGAATTTTCTCCATTGTGTGCAAGTTTTCCTCCTCAGGTGGCTCATCTTCCTTCAGGTAATTCCCTTCCTCTTCCTCAGTCATCACCATATAATTGAGTCTGTGCTTGCATTTGTGACCATAAGTGTATTGTTCATCACAGTTGTAACAAAGCCCTTTGTCTCTCATAGCAGCCAGTTCTGCAGGTGTTAGGAGCCTGATTTGATTTTTCTGGGAGTTTTGGTTGTTTTTTGGTTGTGGATTGTATGGGAATTCATTTTTCCTGGGTAATGGGTAATTATTGGTGTATGTTTTGTTGGTGTTTCTTAGTTTTTTTGGTGATGGCTTCTAAAGTAACCAACTGTTTCTTCCCCAAATCAATGGTCTGCTGTAGGGTAACTGGTTGAAACATATTGATGAATGATTGCAATTCTTCAGAAAGCCCACTTATGAAACTTGTAATAAAGTACTCCTCAGTGAAGTCCTTGTTTAAACACAGCATACAAGCCTTGAGTTCTTCGAATTTTTCAACATATTCCCCATAAGAACCTGAATGTATGAGTTTGTTAAATTCTCCAATGATCTTAGACTCTTTAAGCTCCTCAAACCTGGCAGAAATTATTTTCAAGAATTGTGCCCAAGATAGGTCCCCACATTTTTGGCTGAGGTTTTGGAACCATTGACCAACTTTTCCCTCTCAGTGCATAGAAGCAAGATTGACTTTCTGTGGGTCAGGAATATTGGGAATGATTCTGAAGTAGCTATTGCATTTCAAAATCCAGGCTCTGTGATTTGTTCCATCGAAATGAGGGAAATCTATTTTAGGTAATGGACTGAGGATATTTGGGTTGGTGTTGGAGTGTTCATTGTAGTTTCTGAGTTTTTGTTGTTTGAATGAGACTTCTGATTTATGTTCATTGTATGGGCCAAAGATAGAATCATCACCTTGCGGTTTGCTCCTGTCGAGATTAAGCAGTTGTAGTTACATAGCAGCTAAGGTGTTGGTGAGGTGCTCAAATTTGCCCTGCATCTGTGATTGTATTTCTGTGTTTGCTGCTTTGAAGTCTGAGCCTAACTGTGCAATTTGATCTTGCAACTTTAATTCTGTGGATTCTCTCTTAAGAGCTTCGGTTTGCATGAAATGATCCATTTTCTTTTGTGTTTCTAACAGATCTTTGCTGCGGGTACATTCTGCCATGGCAGGATCGAGGCTCTGATACCAAATGTTAGGCTCGATTTGTGTAATTATATTTTTTGGGAATTTTCTGGTATTTTATCTGTAAATTTCTATAATTAATTGGAAGAGAATGGGGAGGAAGATGACTTATAGAGAGAAAAGAGAGGAATAGGAAGAGAGAGAGAGACATGTGAATGATGCTAATTTGTTACTTGATCTCTGACAATCTCCCGATTACATACTCCCAAGTGGGTCCCAAAATAACAAACTATTTTTAGAAACTTAATAACAACAATTAGGCTATTGCAAGTGAAAAGCCCAGCATAAAACTCTTAGCAATAAAGCCCACACTTAACATAGGAAGTGGGCCATAAAAATAAAATAAAACAAATGCTATCAGATTGTCTTAAAATCCGGCCCAATGCTTTGAGATGCTGCCACTTGTTCCTCTTCTCCAATTGTCACTTTCTGCTCAAATTCACTGTAAACAAACATCGCAGCAACATCATCTTCCATAGCTTCGAACCCTAATTTACCTTCACCAACCAAATCGTCGGCCAAAACATTTAAAGACTCCAACTTTTCCACCCAAGACTCTTAATTTTCGATAATGATTTGTCTTTTATCCTCCAAGTTAGCCAAATTCCGCGCAGATGATTTCGGGTTCATAAAATTCAATCTGCTGTTGTCCGTAAGCCGCATGTGTAATTTCAATCAGATTTATTATCTTCTCCTGCGACCGAGTCCTCCCCTATATCTGCACGATTGAAGGCTTCACTTGCGATTTCCAGAGGATTAATGCACGTTCTCCCTCTCCCTCTCGCCTATATCAGTTGCAAAAACTCTTCTCTCCATCTATCTCGATCTCTCGTCACTCTCTGTTTTCAAAAAAAAAAAAAAAAAATTGCCCGCAGCCATTGATTCCGGCATCCTCACTGCGAAGCCATCAACACCACGCAAGCAGACCATTCCTCCGTGCACATCAAGCTGGTGTGATCCTTTTGTTTCCGTGAAACTCTCAATCAACCGCAGCCATCCACCATTAACGCCGGAAAAGCTTCCATCTCCATTGTTTCCGGCGAGCTCCTCTCATCCTCGACGGCGTCCTTTTAGTCGCACAGCAGTAGGTCATGAAGAGCTTCTGTACGTGGCCGTCGTTCATAGTCAGCACTGGATTCAAGGAGTTTGAGTCCCAAAGCCGTTCGTCCGACCCACTGTCGGGCCCGTTTCCCATTCGATAACTCGAAATTTCCCCGAAGACGGGTAACCTTTTCGAAACCTCTTCGTAAATTGCTATTCAGAATGATATCGTTCGATTATTGTTTGTCCGCGTTGAATCGTTTTGTTGGGTTTCGAATTCGGTTTATTTGTCTAATCAATCTAAAGAAACTAGTGAAAATGGAACTCACCAGAAAGCTTTAAAGAGAGAGAGAGAGAGAAAGTGAGACTCAACAGTAGGATTCGATGCCTTAATATTCGTATGTCCGTTGTTCATTTCGTGCATTCGTGGACTTTTCGGGGATAATTGGAACTCTCGATTTCATAAAGTCGAATACCGTTGTGTTGCTGTATTAAATGGGTATAAGTTTGGAGTCTAGTACTATTATTTCGAGCAATCGTTAGGTTGTTCGGGTCGTTCGAATCCCCGTCGTTTATTTTGTATTATTTTTGTCGTTTAGCTATCAAACCTCTTAATCCCGGTTTTATCAAATGTCATAACTCTGAAAATATGTTTATTTCAATAATGTTTTTGAATGTCTACCCCGTTCGTATCAAATTGTCGAAAAATCGTTGCCGGCAATTCATTTCAGTACGAGTATGTACTCTGTTTTCTTTTCATCCCTTCTGTTGTTCCTTCCGTTTCTAATTTACCAGCAAACTGTTCCGTTAAAACTAAGAGAATTCGTTTAAAGTTGCATCCAACCGTGTGGCACAGTGGTTTATGTGCTCTACTCTTGGCGTCATGTCCCGTGTTCGAATCCTGTGAGGGACATTTTTCTTTTTCTTTGTGGTATCCAGCACGCGGGCTGTAAAACCCGCATGAGGCCCACGCGCGGCCCTATTTAGCCTGCAACAGTCAAGGCCCGCGAGCCCGACTTCTAACCCAATGAGACCGCGAACAATAAACCTGGTAGCAGGCCTATTTTTGGGCTCAAATTCAGCCCAGGTCGCGCGGGCCAGGCCCAGTTCAGGGACAACTTGGTGTATCCTGCCCAGCGCGGCCCAAGTGTTTTAAGCCAAATTTTGTGTCCCGAAGCCCTTTTTTTGTATCGAACTTATTTCCAAAAATTTATTTGCAAATGATAAAAATTTTGGGAAAAATTATTTTAAGTCCCGAGACTTCAAAATTTAATTCTCCGAGTCCCATTTTTCAAAAATGTGAGAGTTCCAAGTCCACGAAAAATTCGATTAAAACCCTTAAGTCTTAATTTTTATTAAGTATGAGTTTTATGTTAAATTCGAGTAGTGAGATAGGTTGCTGATTTATTATCTCACTAAATGTAGGTGTTTGAGGAGTCGAGCCTCATCCTACGTACTTGCTCTTGTGTGCAATTTTCTAGCGAGCTATCCATGTTGGTTCTAATCTAAAATTGTCTATGCCATAAGTGTTGTTTAATGTTTAGTTGGTATGATCAATGTATGAATGTGAACCATGTGGCCTACCGATGTGAGCTATTACGGCCGTCGGTACGATTGTCCCCGTCGAGTTACGGTACAGTTTCCCTTGCGAGGAAAGTCTCCTTAAGACCTAATGAAAGGTTGTGTCCGTTATAGTGGAACGCACTCCCGTCCTTAGGGTTTATGCATCCCCTTTCCGCGGCTAATGATATATGTGCACATGAGGGAGTTATTGTTACGATTGTTAGGAGATGAGACATGATGATGATTGATTTATATTCATGCTGCGACCATACCATCTTTACATGTTATTATGTGCATAGTAGTGAGCACTACTTTATCATTTGTGCTCATTCCCACCTGCTCTTCACGGATGCAGGTTAAGCAGTGGCCGGGTGACGGGACAAAGGGCGAGTGGTGTAATATCCCGTCAGTTTATTAATATAAATCATGTTTTTGTTCCGATATAATAACGTTATCGATTATTATTTTCGGAATTAATTATTTTCAGTCGAGATTACCCGAAATTATTTTCGACGTTCCGTTTACGTTCGGAATAATTTTGATAATTAAGCATTATGTTTAATTAAGTAAATAAACATAAATTAGTGATTAATTAACAATTAATCACACTTAAGGAATAAAAAGCCGTAGCCTTTAATCAAATTTTCCCATTTCTTGCTAAGTGTCGTAGCTATTTTATTCACTACTTCAAGTGAGGGAAATCTTACTTAAGTCCAAGCATGAGGTGGAAGCAAAGTTGATGAGTTAGCATAAAAGGTGCTTCTTTAGCTTCCAAGTGTCATGTGCTAAATGGGCCACAAAGGCCCTATGTCACCATTTTTCCCTCTCGGTTTTAGTATATAAAGTGGTGTTTGGGCTGATTTTTCCATCATTTTCCTTATCCTATATACATATTACTTACGCATAAAGAGTGAGAGAGAGATTAGTTATATTAGAGAGCTACCCAATACCGTACGCGAGCTTACAATCGCACACCACGCCGAGAGAGCATAGCACACACGCGAAAGCCGCACCTAGCGGAGATTATCGAGCAGCGGAGAGGTAGTTTCAGCTCTCATCTTGTTATGATAAATAGCATCAGGTTTAGCTTCAATCGTAACTTGAGTTCAAGTTCATGTCTTAGCCATGTTTCGTGTTCGCCGTGCGTGAAATTCACGTAGGTCATGTCATGTTTAAATTCACAATCTCTCGAGCAACCTTGTGTGGTTAGTCAGTTTATGTTAAATCATGTTCAATTAGTTTGAGTTGTTCGAAGAAAAGTCAAGTTCACTCATTGTTTTGGCCGAAGGGCGTGGCCGTGCACGTAGCACGCACCACGGGCCGCTCATGCGTATCAAGTTCGTTAAGTAAATATTTCTTCGAACATTCATGTCTATTTATTCAGTAAATTATGTTTCATGTTCAGTCAAGTATGAGTTGCCGAGAGAAAAGTCAGTTTGGTCGTGAACGGCTTAACGCCGTCGGCGGCGCACGGTGCGCCCGCCGCAGTCGAGACCAATGTTTTGTGAAAAATTCATGTTTTCAGGTTATTTCGGTATTCATGTTTATATCATGTCAGTTTAAGTCAGTTGGAGTTAGTTTGGTCGAGAGAAGTTGCCGGACGACAGCGGGCGCAAGGCGCTGCACACTGCCTGTCCGCAGCGGCAGTTGCTGGCAATGCCCAGCGGCACGCCAGCCAATCACCGTGCACGCCAGCGTGCGCGTGCACGTTCCAGTCACTTGCTACGGCGCACGACAGCGCCCAGCAGCCTCAGTCGTG
>CACSLK010023397.1:2385889-2399053 GCA_902706635.1 Striga hermonthica
CCCTCTTTGTTTCGCCGATTGAATGTCGTACAAATCGCTCATATAACCCCAACCCTTCAATCGTCTTCTCCACCATCGTCGTCCCGTCGCGGAGAGAGAGACAGAGAGAAGCTGCGAGCAGCGATTTGTTCCAGTGGAGACGAGGAAAATCGACGTTCTTCGAGCAGACCCCTCGTCGGCATAAATTGCAGCACCTTCTCGCCAGTTTTCATCACAGCAGTCCCAAGGAGGTCAAACCGAGCGACCCAGGTACGAGAATTCGCGAGCGGCACCATCGTTTCCGATCGACGTGACCGCAGCAAACCCTCGCCGACGATTTTCTTCACGCCGGAGTTTACTCGAAGCAGCTCGCTGACGGTGGTCGAAGGCAACCCATATCCAGCAGGCCGCCATGAGTTCTCCAGGCTCGACAAACGTCATGTAGCAGGTCCAAGTATTTGCCTAAGCCGTTCTCGCCGAATCCTGCGAGCCAGTCCGAGAGCACCTCAGCCGTGCGACATCTTGTGCAGCGGCGAGCGAGCAACAACCCTGCCGGGTTCGTTTTCAGCAAGCAGCAGCCCATCGTGGCCATAGTCGTGCAGTCCGCTAGTTCCGTCGGCCTTCATTCAGTCCCCGTCGGCTTTTTTTTCGAGCAGTGACACCTCTGTCGGCCTTCGGTTAGCGGCCCGAACAACAGCGGCAGCCCTTTCAGGCCCCGTTCGAGAGCCGGGAGCCTTCGTTCAAATCTTACCCGAGCCTTTTAGAGTGCCGAGAGCCAACCGAACCTCCCATTCGGGTTCTTTTCTTTCCTGTTCACCGAGAGAGGTAGATGGCTGAGTCCTTAATCTTTTATTTTTGGCCAAGATGAGTTGAGTTTCAGTTGCTAATGTTTGAACTTCATGCTTAAGTGTTATCTGATAATTAGAGAAAGAAGGTTGTGTTGCTTTGCCTTGTGCCCTGCTTGTTGCATTAATTTCTGAGGCTTTGTCTTACAGTTATTGTAGGCTGAACAGGTATTAAGTGCAGATTTTGTTGAACAATTTTGAGGCCTTTTGAGTTAAGAGAAGCAAGGAAAAGAAAAGAGAATGAGTTTTATTCATGTGTTTATCTGATACTGTTTTGAGTCAAATTCAGAGGCAAAGATTTAGTTTTAATGGCCTTAACTTGTTAGTTAAATATTGAGAGTGTTGGCCTAAGATTAATAATAAGAAAGAAAAAGAATGCTACTTACATGATAAGTTATGTGTTGTATTTACCCTGCGGATCTTATGTGTGTTTAATTGATGTTATTATGTGTATATTTAAGCTTAAGTTTCAGTACTTTTAGTGGCCCTTAAGTGTTAGTTTAAATTGAGTTTTGTGCATAAGGAAAGAAGATATCAGACATGAATATATGCTTTCATACTGTGACATGAGAAAGAAATTTTATTATGTTACCTCATTTTTTATGTGACCTCATTTTTTTCTCGTGACCTCAAGTACGCGCAGAGTGTAATTGGTATATGTGTTAGTTTTATGTTGAGCTTAGGTTATTAAATTGAGTAGCATGCATTATTTAGTTTAGAGAGTTGTGAGATTTGTTTGTGCTTGTCTCTCTTAATTGCCCTTATTTGCTTGGATTGTTGGTTTGGGTTGTTTTACTTGTTTATGTGGCTTATCAACCTCAATCAAAACCCATAATAATAATTAAACCCTAATTTGTAGAGTAAGAGGAGTCGAACCCTCGTCCTTGTTTGATCGTGCGTTCACCATCATCCTCTACAGTATCAGGTGGATTTTAATTTGAAAAATATTATGCCTTAAATGTTATTTCTGTTTATTTGTGGTATGATCAAAGTATGCATGTGGATCACGTAGCCTTCGGTGTGAGCTGTACCGGCCACCGAACGATTATCCCCGACTACGAGGTTGTGTCTTTTATAGGCAGTCTCTTCATATCATTGTAAGGCCACATTGAGGGGCATTCGGTATGGTATCGTTGTAAGGCCACATTGAGGGGCATTCGGTACGGTTTCGTTGTAAGGCCACATTGAGGGGCATTCGACATTTACTCCTATTAGTATGGGATTCGATGTAAGGCCACATTGAGGGGCATTCGTTGTAAGGCCATTTAGTAGTCTATGGTTATGTGTGCACACGAGTAAGAACTCTGGGATAGAAGATGGGATAGTTGATTGATTGGTATACATGCTGAGACCAGACCTTATTATTATTGATTATTGTTTCATTATTGTAAATAACATTTACTGCATAGTGGTGAGCACTACCGTTCCTCTTGTGCTCATCCCCACCTGCTCTTCACGGATGCAGGTTAGCATGGCGGGCACGGTGGAGGGAAGCGGGTGGTGGTCACAAAAATTGTTATTGCGTCCGCTTGAAATTGAATTATTGTTATTATTGTCTTATTGATTACTGGACTATTGATAGGGAATGTATTCCCTAGGGGCCCGTTTACTAGCGCGGACGGGATTGGATTAGGTTGGTTAACCAACCTTGTCCTTTATTTACTAGCGCGGACGGGATATTTTATTGGATAATTGGATTGGATATCGACTATTGAAGTGAACGATTTTTGGATTATTGATTATTGATGAATATTGATTATTGATTTGAAAATGAGTAGCGCCTCAAGTGTTTTGAAATAAATTTTGAAAAATTTATTCTTATTTTCGGCAAATAAAAGTGGGGCGTTACAGTCGCAGCATGAACATAAATCAATTATTCTGTCACGTCTCCACGGAAAGGGCATTCATTACCCTAACTCATGGGGGTACATGCCATACAACAAGACACGGCCTTTCATTAGGTCTTACTGAGACTTACCTCACAAGGGTAACTGTATTACATCGACGGGGACAACCGTACGGACGACCGAATCGGCTCACGCCGATAGGCTACATGGTTTACATGCATACTTAAATCATACCAATCCAACATTAAAGTAAATACATACGGCATAGCAAATTTTATAAGTAAACCCACCTGGTAGCAACGAAAGAAATAGCAATAAACGAGGCTCCAAAAATCGATTTGAAGTAGACACCTGGATAACCTACAAGAAATCAAGGTGAACCCTCGATTACAACGAGAATCAACGAACGCACAAACTTAGTCGAAACTCGTCGACTAAGTGGCTCGTGGGAAATACTCGAGGAAAAATTGGAACACACGACTCGACTCGAACCAAGCACGGGAACATTCATTAAAGTCAAAAAAGGTTGACCGAGTCAACCTAAGTCAACGGGGAAAAGACTCATGCCCTGAAACAAAAATCAAACCAAATAATATCACATAAATGCAACATGAAAGATATTCACTTAAAAATCCATTTTAAAACGTACTTTAAAGCTTTTTCGAAAGATGTGGTAATTTAATGTATAAATCGGGTTGACCAGGCAAACGATCATATAATATTATGAAATTCAATCCCAAGAAACATGCTACTGAACTAAGCATAAATTACAAATCTCAATCCCTGAACCTTAACATGTGATTATTAAAGATTTTCCTAACATTTTGGTAATTATACCACAATAATTATTTGACTCAGCAAACGAATTCTAAATGCTCCAAAATTTTAAGCACATACTACCAGTCATCAGAGACTCAACATATATAAATTTCATGATTTTAGGCCAATAATTCAATTTTATAAAATTCAAGCATGTTTCTACCTTGAAAACTAAACAATTATTAAAAATACTAAATCAACTCCAAAATTCACGAAATTTAAAACATAGGCTAAATCATGATAGATGACCAACATGTAAAAGTTTCAAATCAAAATGACTTCTGTTCGATTTATAGGAATTTTTACATGGTTCTGGTCATAAATTAGAACAATTTTTAAAAATAGCAATACTGGTCCAAAAATTATGAAATTTGTACACCAAGTTCAAAATTCAGCAGGGAACAACATACTAAATTTCACAACAAAATACCAAGGTTACGATTTTATAAAAATTTATCAAGCTTCAGCAATTAACAAGACTTCGAAAAATCATATAGTACTCAAACAAGCCCCAACTGATCTTAGGCCTCTACACAAGGTCTAAGGATATATGTGCGTTCCATTTCCTACCATATCTCACCAAGAGAAGAGAAGTTAGGGAATTTCCATCCTAAATTCCCCTAATTCTCATCAATACGAGCAAGAAACGATCACAAGATATAACGAATCATCATGATCATAATATAACTTTCATGACAGCATATAGACAATGAAAACGAACATATGCGCAGCCGCTAAAACGACAATTTCACAGCAAGATCAAACTCCTAACATTTCATATAATCATAAGAACATCATGGTCACATAAAATCATGCTCATTCACAAAGGCCTTAGGCCCTCAACTATTCTATAGCAACAATTTAATTTCTCATATCATATAATCACTAGCATGACATAAACAATAAAGGACCATCCCAAATAACTTATACATGTTAAAATAAGGGAGTTCGGGCCTTGATACCGTTCTCAGGATAACACACGAAACGAAACGGAGGCCGAGAAGGGGTTGAAACACTCCCGCGGGAACATGTCGGGGCCCGACAACTTTGTTCGGCCCGCCGATGGGTGTGATGTGCGTGATCAACAGCGTGAACGGGGATGACAAGTTCATGTGGGACGTCCGAAGGCTGCTCGCTTGGACCTGGTCACGACAAAACAAAGACGAGGACGACGGCTGAGTCTCGTCTCGCGGGAATGGCCGCTCGCGACTAGGGAGAAGCAGCGAACAGAGGTTGAAGTCACCGGAGGAGCAGCTGAGGGCTCACGGCGACGGCGCTGCAGCTGCGTGGTGGAAGAAGGCTCTGATACGGAAGTGGGTTCTGAGCCCCGACGACAAGAAGACCCAAGAGGCGAGACGACCCGATGAGGCTGGAAAAAGGGCCAAAACGACGCATGCATGGCCTAAAAGACGAGTACGAGCTCGTATGCGGGGCACTCAAGCACATGTGAAGCGGCACGAGTCAACACGAACACGAGGTCGCGCATGGAAATGCGCAAGGACACGCGAGAAGGTGGTCACGAGGATAGCAACACTCACACGCATAAAAGGGCGCATTAAGCAAGGGCGCGCACACGCGCAATGGCGTAGACGTACATGGCGTTTGGATATTAGGCGAAGTGGCGCGTAGGGGGTGGATGTTGGGTGGTTGATGCGCGCGAGGGACAGCGGCGGATGGACAGCGAGTGCACATAGGCACACAAGCGAGTGCGAGGGGTGGCCGGGCGTGCGCAGCATGCACGGAGGTGGCAGGGACGCGCGGACAAAGGGCAGCGACGCGTGGGGCAACACGGGCGATGGCCTAGACCGCGTAGGCATAGGAGTACTGGAAGACGAGCGCGGGGCTCAAGGAGACACGCGCGAGGCAGAATGCAAGAACGAGGTGTCAAGCCTAATCCTCGTAGGAATAGGCAAGGCGCGAATACTAATTCTCACAGGAATAGGAAAAGCAGTTGAGTGTCGGAACGCGCGTGGGAGATCGGTGACGGGAGTAATCCTCGGAAGATCAGGAAACGTAACTGGGAGCATATTCCTAGTAGGAATAGGAATAGAGGATATGGGCTCGAAGCATGGTCCTACAAGGAATAGGAGTGGCGCAGCAGGCGTGCGAGACCTAGTCATCGAAGGACTAGGCGAGCGGGGCGGTGCGCGCGCGCGTGCAAGGCAAGGCGCGCGACGACTAGCAACACAAGGAGTAGGCAACGCGCAAGTCGGCGCGCGCGGAGGCGGCGTGCGTGAGGCGGACGAAGTATTTGGGCGCAAGACTCAAGCTTCTAGAATTGTTTGGAGTGCAAGACAAGTAATGAGGAGATCTAGTAGATTTAGGATTTTATGGTATTAGGATATTTACTTGCCTTAGGATTTAATATTTTATTGTTTTAATAGTTTCCTAGTAAGATTAGCACTAGAGGTAGTTGACATCTATAAATACCCATGTACCTCTTCATTAATAGACATGTGGAATTGAGTATTGAATTGGTGAGCCAATTAAGAGGGGAACTTATGTTCTTACGTATGTCTAAACAAGGTCGTTTGTGTGTGTTTACATATAGTGTCGGAGAGAAGGCCATTAGAGCGTCTTGAAGTCACGGTATCTAGGAGAAGGCCGATAGTGCGTCTGTTAGATACACCTATCGTGGATAAACGAAGGCTCTAGTGCACGTTTATTCACAACCCCGTATAGATAAAAACACGATCCGTCATGATTGGTGCTTTCATTGAGAGGTGCTGATCGTGTGTTTATCTATCTATCTTTTTCTTTTTTTCGGTTTGCCTTTTGTTGAGGGGCCGAATTTCTCTTTATTTTTTGTTGGGATTCAAATTTTGGTTCGAATTTTCCCTTTTATTTTTCGAATTTTAGTCTTAAAAAAAAGTGTCATCTTGTTAGTCCTTTGTTTGATTTTTGTTCGGTTATTACCTTTTGTTGAGGGGCCGAATTTCTCTTTGTTTTATATTTTTTGGTTCGACTTTTTGTTCGAATTTTTATAGAGTCAAAAAAAAAAAATGTTATTCGAGCCATTAGTTGAGTGGGATCAAGAGGATCTCGAATACCTGGAAGGGTTGGAGAGGAGTTTGATCCCATGGAAGCAAAATTATTTGGAGGAGATGTACGAGCAAAAGGAGGAGTATGAAAGACAACTCAAGATCATGAAGGAAGAGCAACAAGCCGAGGCCGATGAAAAGTTTCCAGAATCGTGCGAGCAGGAAGCCGAAGTGGTCGAGGTCGAGGAAGAGATCTTGCTCGTGGACGAAGAGGGTGAAGCGGCGCACATCGACGGCGAGGCCGAAGGAGTCGAAGGGGCCGAGGTCATTGGTGCGATCTTGGTCGTGGGTGATGGGTGCAAAACGTGCGCGCGGGAACAGCGCGCGCAACACATCGAGGTCGTGGCCGGAGGATCCGAAGTGCTCGCAGTCGGCGAGAAGATGAGCGTGGAGGACAAAGTAATCGATGTTGCAAGCGAGATTATGGTCGAAGAGATGTTCGAAGTTGAGATGTTGGTCGCGGTCGAAGCGGGCCATGATGAGGAGGCGTACGCACAGTATGGTGTGGATACGCGTATGGTCGAAGAAGGAGTGCCCGATGTTTGGATGGTCGAGGATGAATCCTTGAGGACAAGGAAAGTCTCGAAGAGGAGGGGAATGATACGGAAGTGGGTTCCGAGCCCCGACGACAAGAAGACCCAAGAGGCGAGACGACCCGATGAGGCTGGAAAAAGGGCCAAAATGACGCATGCATGGCCTAAACGACGGGTACGAGCTCGTATGCGGGGCACTCAAGCACATGTGAAGCGGCACGAGTCAACACGAACATGAGGTCGCGCATGAAAGTGCGCAAGGATACGCGAGAAGGTGGTCACGAGGATAGCAACACTCACACGCATGAAAGGGCGCATTAAACAAGGGCGCGTACACGCGCAATGGCGTAGACGTACATGGCGTTTGGATATTAGGCGAAGTGGCGCGTAGGGGGTGGATGTTGGGTGGTTGATACGCGCGAGGGACAGCGGCGGATGGACAGCGAGTGCGCATAGGCACACGAGCGAGTGCGAGGGGTGGCCGGGCGTGCGCAGCATGCACGGAGGTGGCAGGGACGCGCGGACAAAGGGCAGCGACGCGTGGGGCAACACGGGCGATGGCCTAGACCGCGTAGGCATAGGAGTACTGGAAGACGAGCGCGGGGCTCAAGGAGACATGCGCGAGGCAGAATGCAAGAACGAGGTGTCAAGCCTAATCCTCGTAGGAATAGGCAAGGCGCGAATACTAATCCTTACAGGAATAGGAAATGCAGTTGAGTGCCGGAACGCGCGTGGGAGATCGGTGACGGGAGTAATCCTCGGAAGATCAGGAAACGTAACCGGGAGCATATTTTTAGTAGGAATAGGAATAGAGGATATGGGCTCGAAGCATGGTCCTACAAGGAATAGGAGTGGCGCAGCAGGCGCGCGAGACCTAATCATCGAAGGACTAGGCGAGCGGGGCGGTGCGCGCGCGTGCAAGGCAAGGCGCGCGACGCCTAGCAGCACAAGGAGTAGGCAACGCGCAAGTCGGCGCGCGCGGAGGCGGCGTGCGTGAGGCGGACGAAGTATTTGGGCGCAAGACTCAAGCTTCTAGAATGGTTTGGAGTGCAAGACAAGTAACGAGGAGATCTAGTAGATTTAGGATTTTATGGTAGTAGGATATTTACTTGCCTTAGGATTTAATATTTTATTGTTTTAATAGTTTCCTAGTAAGATTAGCATTAGAGGTAGTTGACATCTATAAATACCTATGTACTTCTTCATTAATAGACATGTGGAATTGAGTATTGAATTGGTGAGCCAATTAAGAGGGGAACTTATGTTCTTACGTATGTCTAAACAAGGCCGTTAGTGCGTGTTTACATACAGTGTCGGAGAGAAGGCCATTAGAGCGTCTTCAAGTCACGGTATCTAGGAGAAGGCCGATAGTGCGTCTGTTAGATACACCTATCGTGGATAAACGAAGGCCCTAGTGCGCGTTTATTCACAACCCCGTATAGATAAAAACACGATCCGTAATCAGGCTCGCCGGCGGTGCTGCAGTCAGGAAGGAGGGCTCGCGATGGGGTTCACGTCGGTTGCTGGAGGTCGCCAGAGTTGGTTGCTGCGTGCGGAGGGGCAGCGGCTCGCCGGAGTTGCACCGGCTGAGGAGAACTCGCGAACAGGGGGTCACCGAGAAGGAGGCTGGTAACGATGATGGATGATGAGGGATCGAGAGAGAAGAGATTTCTTCACTTCTTCCCGTGCGAACTTAGATCGAAAGAGAGTGAGGTGGGGAGCGAGAGAGATAAGGTAGCGGCGTGATGAATTGTGTGGGGTGAGGAAGACTTTGTGAGGGACGATGGTTCGACTTGCGTAGGTTTTCATCAAAATCTTATGGGCTAATAAAAATTGGTCATTATAGCTAAACAAAAGGTTGTTGGGCCTGATTTTTGGGCCGAAAATACTAAAGCATACGGGTTGGGTTCTCTTTAATAATTCGCCACTCAACTTACGCATAGGAAGCCCGACTCACTCGAATGACATCGAAAAATAAAATAAATCAACCTACACTCATATCAATAATACACAATAATATATATGTATATATATATATATATATATATATATATCACAATAATATATATTATTATTCAAATAATATTACCACGTAGGTAATTAATTCAAATAATAATAATAATAATAACAACAATAATAGCAATTAGGCCTTTAAGCGATTAATAATATTATACAATCACCAATAATAAAATAAATAAGCAATAATAAATATAGTAAATAATTTAAAATAATTCTCCAATAAACGGGGCGTTACAAAATAGGCACATGCCTTTATTCAAGTCTCCTAATCAAAACCAAAGTCCTAACAAGCTAAGGTAGATCGCTTTGCTTGCGTCGCACTCCATTCGGAATCCTCGCCCTAACGCGTGCACTAGTCCTCGTCGCACGCAGCGTCTGTTACACACGCGTCGTCCTCGCATGTGACGCGTGCTCGCTCATTGTGCCTTGCGCGTGTTTGCCCCCTCGTGCCTTGCCATGCCCGCGAGTGGTCGGCACGCTAGCCTCCACCTGCTTGGTTGTTTGTCGATCACTCCTCTCTCTTTAGCTCATCTTCATGCGCCGTTCCTGCCGTCAGTTGTTCCTCGTGCATCACCCAAACCTCTCATCGTGAACTCGGCGTTGATCCACCGCACCTTCCTCTCGCGCGAACATTCATCCTCGCGGTTCTGTCACACGCGTCCCCTTCCCGCGCACCCCGTCACCCTGCCAACGCGTATCACCGGTATCCACAGCGCACGATCATCACGCACGCACCATTTTACGCGGGTTCGAACCCTTTTTTTTTATCCCGCGGCCCGTCCTGTTCTTGCACGCGCTGTCTTCCTTAGTCAAAGGGCTATGCGTCCTCGAGCTCAAAAGGGTTGATGACCACATCCTCATCAGCGTCGCCCGTCGCCTCCGCGCGTGCTCCCCTCTCGCACCTTGCGCGTACTCAACCTTCGCGTCCTTCGCGTGCGCGCCCTACCCGCGATTGCTAGTCACGCTGGCCTCTACTCGTGCACTGACTCGCGGGTCGCACCTCTCGTGCTTGCTAGCCTCCGCGTGTCCCCTCCAAGCTCCAGACGATTCTCGCGATGCGCCCGATCTCCCGTCGTGTTCTCGGCGTCGTTCCATCGTACTCCCTCGCGTGAACTTTCCTTCGCGCGGTTCTGCTTCATGCATCCTTTTCCCACGCGTCCTGTCACCCGGCTAACACTTACTACCGGCTTACGCGTCGCGCGAGCATCACGCGCGTGCCATCTCACGCGGGTTCGAACCCTTTTTTTCTTGATCCCGCGGCCCATCCCGTCTATTCATGCGTCGTCTTCCATGGTCAAGGGGCACCGCTTTCTCGGGCTCAGAAGGGTCGATTACCACATCCTCATCATTCCCGCCCTCTTCGAGATTTTTTTTGTCCTCAAGGTTAATGAACTCGAGGCTTTCCTATTCGCCCTGCTCGTTTTCTGTGTCACTGGTTTGTAACTTGATCCGTTTCATGACTCGCTCAAATTCCATAGATCCTCTCTTATAGTCGATTGCCACGGGTCTTAACGTTTCTATGCACTGAACCCCTAATACCACATCGTGCCCGGACAATGGTAGCGCATAAAGGTCGATCTTCAAGTCTTCACCTTGCACGTGCATGGGTACCTTTTTAAATAGCATGGAACTCGTAAGTTCTTCTCCATTTGCAACTCTTGTTCCAAATGGAACGACACCGGTCATAGGTATTTCTAGTATCGCAGTTAAGTCTTTGTTGATGAAATTAATGGTCGACCCACTATCGACCAATACGTCGACTTTTCGACCCAGTATATCTGTAGGAAATCGCATCATCCTCGGCCCTCTCTTTCCCTTCATCATGTGTATTGATCCTACGCCTCAGCTCTCGTGCAAGTGCTCGTCTTGCTCGTTTTCCTCGTCGGGTTCGAACTCGAGCAAGTATACTTGTCTTCCCGTACAACGTGCCTAGGTATGAACCACTCATTTCACGTGAAACACAACCCTTTCTCGCGTCGTTTTTGAATCTCCTCCGAAGTTAGTCGCCTCATGTAACTCGTGGTCCTTATGTTTTCCGCGGCTGGCTTGGTCTCAGCTTGTGGCGGTGCTTCATCTGTCGTGCTCTCGCGCCGTGGTTCTATGCGCCCGTCGCCGCGGTTTGCCTTGCGTACCATGACTAGGTGGTCGTCGTACATGCGAGTGGACTCCATCGCGGACCTCATTGATCGTGGCCTATCGAGTCGGACCTCGGCGACAAGTTCAGCCCTTAATCCTTCAATGAATGCGCCAACGAGCGTGCTCTCGGGCCAATCACGTACGCGACTAGCGATACGCTCGAACTCCTTTTTGTACTCATGGAGGCTACCACTTTGTACGAGATAAGGACTAGTCATAGTCATAGTAGTCGCTTGACCCAAAGCGTGTGATAAGCTCCTTTTCGAAATCCTTCCACCGTATACGCTCGCCCTTGTTCTTGTACATGTGTGATATCCATTGCCACAATATATTAGCTTCACCGTCCAAGTAATATGCTGCGAGTTTGACCCTCTCGGCTTTAGGCTGTTCATTGATGTCGAAGTACTGCGCGACTCGACTTAGCCATGCGTCCGGGTCAATCCCTATGAACGTTGGCAGCGTCAGCCTCGGCTTCTCGTACTTCCTGTACTCGCGTCGGTTTGACGAGCGTGACCTTCTCGACTGTCGATCATAGTCCCCGTGACCCTGCGAGCTGGGCGGCAAGGTCGTGCACCATCAATTCGAGCTTTGCCATGTTCTCGTTGGTGGTGTGTTGACCGTCGCCGATGGACTTCATACTCTCCTCCAACATCTCGAAGCTCTCACGATTTGACATTTTTTTTTTGTTTCTCTAAACTCACAAATAGAAAAATTCAAAAGAAAGAAGATGAACGAAAAAGTTTAAACAAGATACACGATCGACTCTCTCAATGAAAGCACCAATGATGAAGATCGTGTATCCGCTCAACTTGACTTGCTTCAAAAGTTGCGTTGCCACGACCTCCTTCTCGGCGATAGATGCGGACGACTCGGATTGCTCCTTATCTTCTCACGGATTTGGGATAGTTTGGGTGCCAATCCTCACTAATCTCGAGTTGTATGAAAAAACTCTCACGAATTTAAATCCCACGATATTTGCTCTTGCGAACGATTTTTCTTATTAATTCTTCAAAGATAAATTTGAATGACAATGGGTAGTATTTATAGAGGGTAACTAAGTCTAATCGTATGCTAACTAGAACTCTAGTCTCATGGAAATAAAATAAACTCCTAAGGCAACTAGGTATCTTAGAATCATAAAGCTACTAAATAACTAAATAGGCACATGCCTTTATTCAAGTCCTGTAATCAAAAGTAAAGTCCTAATATGCTAAGGAAGTCGGTTGTCTTGCGTCGCACTCCTTCTGGAAGTCGCGCCCTAGGCGGCGAGCTATTCTTTGTTGCCCGCGGCATCGCGCGCATCTGCGCCCCACGCGTCGCTCGTCGCTGATGAAGGATCGGGTGTTGCGTTCACTCGTCTTGTCTCGATCACGGCTTCGCCACGGCCTTGCTCTCGACGATAGGTGTGATCGACTCGGTTATTAGCCTAACTCTCTCACGATACTTGAGTTCACTCGGGTATTAGCCTCGCTACACTCTCGAAATAGATCGGGTCTTAGCCTCTCTAAATCGTTGAACTGGCTCGGGTCTTAGCCTCACCAATTCGATTGCATGATCGAATCTCACGACTCTCAACACACGGTTTTGAACAAACGTTCTTTTTTATTTCATCATTCTTGGACTACTAAAAACAATGAGGGAACATCCCTATTTATAGATCCTAACTATGACTAATTCTAATCTACCTAGGAAACATATTAAAGCAATAAAATATTAAATTCCTAAACATTCTAGATATTATTGTGCAAGAAGGAAACTAAATATCTAAAGTCCTAAATTGACTAGATCTTGATTTTGCTTGGCTTGCACTCCAAACAAATCCCATCACACGCCCAAGTCTTCGACCGCCTTATTCACGCACGCCGACTCTATCGCACGCCTAGTCCTCGGCGGCTTCGGTCACCCGCGCGCGCTACACGCGTGGCCCTTCGCGCGCGCCCAGCCC